>JAUTCZ010047948.1:0-11606 GCA_032273805.1 Melanodrymia brightae | reverse complement strand
CGTCTGACGTCCAATAACCGCTGATTTATAATCGATGTGTTTCTAGTGGCGTCGTTAAATAAAACAAATTTTACTTTTTCATCTAGTACCGGTGTAATAGGAATAGAAGTCCGTATGAATATAGGTCCGACACAATGCATAATGCTATAGGACCTACATACCTAGCGGTAACCTAGGAATCCTAGTCCACGCCAGACTTGCATAAAACAAATAGTTTTATTGCACTGTTTCTTACATTAACTCTAGTAGTAATATCTTGTTTTATGGATCAGATTATTTGCTTCATTCCGTAAAGATATGTTTTCTTATTTAATAAATTTTCTTATAATATAACCGGACTTGCATTCCGTCCGGACTTGCGTTCCTTTTACACCGGTCTCCGTAGCGCATATTGGATTTTTAAAGCCAGTACCAAACTAGAGCGAGTGCTCCGCAACTGGTTTAACAAAGGCCGTGGTACGTACTTTCTTGTTTATGGGAATGTGCATAATATAAGAGATCCTTTGCTACTTATCAAAATTAGGAATGGCAGGTTTTCTCTATTCTCGAGCCAGCTGGACCGCGTGACCATGCCAGATGTGCTTGAAACTTAATTGGATATAAGCGAACCAGCTAGTGACCGGCATCCGTGGTGTAGTGGTTAACGCGTCGGGCTTCAGGCTGGTATGGGATTTTTTTTATTGTAGTACCAACTCTAATCCCAGTGAGTACATCACAAGTCCCAATCGGTAAGGGTACACAACGTACACCGACCAGTGTCCCACTACTGGTATGACAAAGGTTGTGGTATGTACTAGTATGTCTATGGGAGAATGCGTATAAAAGAACCAGTGTTGTTTAGTAATAAGCAGCTACTTTCCTCACATACTAACACTAACGTCTGTCCTTGACTCGCAGTGGACACAGCTGGACTGCGAGACCAGGACAGAGGTGCTTTAACCTTAATTGGATATAAGGACGTATATGTCATAATTAACTAACTAACTAACTATGGCTAGTGGACATTTCCCTTTAGTTCAGTCGGTAGAGAATATTGGCTCGAACCTCTTTTATTGAGTTACCAGTCATTACATTTGGAGCCGACGTAGGGACGGAGTGTGTTCATAATACAACAATTATATTCCGGTCAGGGTAGGTATGTTACTAGTGTTCGTATAAAGAGCTACTGGCTTCAGCTAGTAGGGCTAGAGTGGGACATAGCTTAGCGCAGATGCATCCATCTGGGGTTGGGAGCGGGGCGTAGTCCAGCGGTAAAGTGTCAGCCTGGCATCGATCGCCTCAGGGGACCCGTTCCAACCGGTGATCCACGATTGGTCTATCAAAGGTCGTGGTGTGTGCTATCCTGTCTGCGGAATAGTGCACATAAAAGATCCCTTGCTGTTATTCGAAGAATAGTAGCCTATGTGGCGGCAGCGGGTTTCCTCTGTGACCAAGTGTTAATACAACAATGCGTTTGTTATCCAATAACAGCTGATTAATAATCAATTAGTTTCTAGTGGTGTTAAACAAACAAACTTTATCTTTATCCATCTGAAGTTCGAGAGGATTGATCCTCATTAGAGACCCGTTGGATTATTTCCCGTTCCAACCAGTGATCCCCGACTGGTTGTGTCTGCTATCCTGTCTGTGGGAAAGTTCACATAAAACGCCCTTACTGTTAGTTGGTAAGAGTAGCCTATGTGGTAGCAGCAGGGTTTTTTCTGAGAAGATGTGTTGACATAACCGTTTATTTAATATCCGCTGATTTTTAAACACACCAACTTTTAATTAGCTAGAGAGAACGTCCCTTTATCTCCGTGTGTACAGCACCAGAGGATCCTAGTTGTCTGTATGACAATATTTATTGTGCTAGAATATATTCATGGTGCATAGTAAAAGCATTTAAAAATTATTAATATTTATACTATGTCACTACCAAATGTTCTGGGCCAATAAATATGTATCAAATTAAAAAAAAAAAGAAAAAAATACTATGAATTATAAATGTATTTTAAAATAAACTATGTTTTTCAATTTGCTTTCAGGAAAACTCAAAGGTGGCGAAGAGAACGCATACCACCAGAAAGTTGCAAACGCGAGAAACGAAAAAAACAAACAAATCGGGAAAATGCTTCCAGATACCACTCGGGTTTTGAACCATTTTTACCGCCCATTCAATGAAAAACTTGTAGCGTTGTTGGATGACACCGGCTTTCTATGGACGTACGAAGAAGTGTAGTAGGACTATTCCATGGTATTTGTATTGTTTCTCTTTGTTTTGTCAATAAATGCAAATATTTTTATAAGACTTCATTGATGTTTTTGTACTGCAAATTGAAATTCCTAACAGTTGAATTGTATAACAATATAGTGTTTTGTCTTAACTAACCAAAATGATGAAAAACAATCGTGACGGACGTGACAAATACCATGGAATTGCCCAGTAGATAAATGATCGTGATTTCTAGAAATTGCGTTATGTCCTGGACAAGCAATCGAGGCAGCTGGACTTCTAACCATGGCAGACGTGCTTGAACCTTAATTGGATATATCCACGTACCTAAGTTATAACTAACTAACTAAATAATTCCTCAACGTTGTTTGGTCAATTTTGTATGTTTGACCATGTTGTGGAGTTCCTCAAACACGGAGAGCTGGGTAAGCTCGACCATGGGGATTCAGAAATAGTTAGCTAGTTATAACATATTTACGTGCTTATATCTAATTAAGGTTCAAGCACGCCTGTCGTGGTCACACAGTCCAGTTGCATCGACTGTCTGCCCACGACAGAAGTTAGTGTTACTTTAATTTTATTTGTTGAATAAAATAAGATTTCTGATAATAACATGATCAGAATAATCTTTACATGCTTTCAGAAACGATATTACTGAAATTTATTGCTGGATAAATGCACAAGCATAGAATGGAATACTCAAAGATTTTTCTTACTACTGTTTCAAAAATACACTATATTTTGGATAGCGGAATAGATATAATTATTTAAACACATGAGCCATTATCATAACCTGATTTCAGCATAAATATTAAAATAAATAATAATACTATAATGCGAACATAGAAACAAAATGAATGGTTATGACGATTTGGCTGGTGTTATATATGAGATACTGAATTATCACTCTATAATAAATAGCCCCTACCCAACCCGTTAGTTACCACTTGATTGATGACATTTGCAGTCAAACAAAAGGCGATGGTAATGCCTCGTGTTGCTGAGTTCGACCTCAGCTGAACTGTTCCAGACACGACCTGCAGTAGAGAAATGCGACAGTGTACATTTG
This sequence comes from Melanodrymia brightae, assembly GCA_032273805.1. Classification (NCBI taxonomy): domain Eukaryota; kingdom Metazoa; phylum Mollusca; class Gastropoda; order Neomphalida; family Peltospiridae; genus Melanodrymia; species Melanodrymia brightae. The sequence goes on along the minus strand of JAUTCZ010047948.1, from coordinate 8,325 downwards.
TAAAACACACTTGTATATTTGCATTCTAAAATCAGAAGCAGACGGCTGCACGTCTAATATGTTGATTGGCTCATCATGTGGAATGCCACAACCCGCCGAATATTTCTCCAAGAGGCACAGCTTTTTACACACACTTAACCATTCTGGGCATACTAGATGGATCACATAGCGTTTGTATACTCAGTCTTACTACCTCTGATGTAACTTTAATACATGTACAAGAGATATCTTTACGGTCATCTGGAGGAGAGTAGAGTGAACGTTTCTATTTTGGTTTTATAGACGTCTGCATTATATTTCTTTATTTTGTGCAATCGTAATAGAAAAACCGTAAGACATCAAACATACGTGCGAACGAACGAAAAACTACTAAATGATAATGAGGTGCATCTTCTCCGCATAGACGATCATACCAAAGTTACACAACTGGAAAACAATTCTGATTACGACATGTGACCATTTTGAAATAATCTGAAGACTCAGGTTCTAAGAACAGTTTCTGGCTTTGATATATTGATTAATGGTTTTACGTAAGACGGATCAAAGGGGGAATGTTGCACATTTTCCTTTATTGGATGATCAGATGCACCGCATGAGTGTAGTGCAACTCTGGTTCCGTGTTGGAACAGCCAATGGGTGCTTCGCATCTGAAGGAATTTGTCGGAGGATGCGCTTATTAAGCATCTGGTGTAAATTGATGTTGAGCTAACAACCCTAGGTCGCCTGGACAAACTCTGAGGAGCGGCCGTGTGTTTGTGCTGTAGTCTTCATCAAAATACGTCAGGGATACGCAGACCTCTTGTGACGGGAAAGACTACCGGAACATTAGCAATAAATATATTATCATTCACCGAAAGGGATGGGACAACCCGATGTCTGAGTGAGTGAGTGAGTGAGTGAATCACACGTTTTAGTTTTGTTGGTTATAATTTGAGTGGATACAAATTGCAGGAACTACCAATCTTCTACGACCGTTTCCTTAACAACTCAACAAGATGAAGGTAGGACTACAATGTTATTTGTTTGAGGACAAAGTGTAGAATTATTTGGCAATATTCTTGGCACATTAACATAATAACGATATCCAGCGATAGTAAACATAGATGTTTCTCCATCTCAGTGTATTCACTTTAAGCTTTCCAGATTTTCCATGTATAAAGTTATAATAATTAATGTTCTATTTTCATTTACACGTTATATTTACACGCGTATGTTTAAATATAAATTAATATCATCTTTTGAAATATTGTATACGTAAAACAATATTGATATACAGAACTTTGAAGATTCATGATTGTACAAAGAAATGTTTCCAGATTCCCCCACCCCATTTGGCCTAAAAGTAATAAATATACACTTACTGGGGTACTAAATTGATCCCATCGATTACATTGATGAACACAAAAGTGGATTTGTATCTACTGTATCATGCAAACATAATAATTAGTTCGCATTGTAAATTATAGTAAAGACAATTATTTTGTAAAGGTTTACTTCATGGTTTTCTGCATTGACAACAAACACAAAATTTAATAGTATTTCCTATTTTATTGATACGACTGATTAGTAGGTAAATAATTACACTGGGGCTTGATGAGGAAAATGTGTAATGATTTGAGTATATTGTGTACAGGTAGGCAAAGCGTGTACTCAATTGAGTACATTGTGGATGTTTAGTTACGCTCATACTCTTGGACATCAATAACGACTAATTTAGAAGCCTCTAATGTCGCGTTAATACAATATTTTATTATTTTACTCTGACCATTAACTTGATTTTTTTTTGCATTTCAATAAATTAACCACAGCTTTTTATTATCTCGGATGTTTCTGCTATCAGAGGATATCGCCGAATTTGATGTTAATTCTGCAAAATTCCATGTATAACCAAAAATACATTTAAAGACAAGAACAATAATATAAACAGGCCTTTCGCCAGGATATTTTTAAGTCGCTTACATTGTCAAAATTCAGCAATAATATTATAAGTTCATTATGTATTACACATTGTACAGGGACAGAAAACTGAATTTAAGGCCTTTACAAAGCCTTTATATTAAATCAAAGCGCTTAGTTAAATGGTAAGGGGTAGGGTACACCTACACTTTATGGCTCTGGGGAAACCTCTGATATATTATTAAAGGCACATTCTCGAGTTGAAAACGAATGCCACTCTACGTACTGACCACATTCTATTAGTATTAAATGTGTGTGGTTATCCAAATGTTTGTAGTAGCCTAATATGAACGTTTGTGTAAAACAATTTAGTAAGTCACAAATTATTATTGTAGGCAAAAATCGAACGGCCCATATTAAGCTACTACTAACGCGTTGGATATACTTTGTTGATATTCTAAGCAATAAAACATAAGTAAATTGTAATTTTAATAAATAGTTATAACATATTTACGTGCTTATATCCAATTTAGGTTCAAGCACGTCTGTCCTGGACAGAAGTTAGTGTTAGTATGAGAGGAACGGTGTAATCATATTTGATAAGCAGCAGTTTAATAGATATAATTATTAGCCAGAAACATGTTAAATAGATTTGTGCCAGCCGAGTTTTTTTCAAACTAAAATTTAAAAAATATAAGAATATCCTAAACGAATAATTTTCGCCCATACAAATGCAACGTATTTATTCTTCTAAGCTGTTCTAGTTTTCTTAATCCTATTCCAAATATAAATAGTACCGAAGAATAAACTGAGGATAGCAACATTATTGGTAAGAGTTAATTACAAAAACATGATTTATTTTTATGGGTAATTATGATTTGATTCAATTTTTTTACATACAATGTAGGCCTACATTCTAAGTAATAAAATGTAAGTAAATGTTAACTTTAATTAAAAATATAAATGCTCTATTAGCCAGAAATGTTACAAATAGCATTAGATGCGTAAATTACGATAGCACTCATCTTCGAACTCGGAACTGTACCTTTAAGCTACTATAAGATGATTTTGATAATATTCATAATTTTGACACCCGTAAGTTATGGCATACATGATCTTTAAAGTAACACGAACCAGTGGCTTACATTTTAAACTGGAACCAGTGGCGTTAAGTATATACTGTCATTGTTGTATTGTCCGTGTGGAATGACAAAAGGTCCGTAGGAATCTAGGTCCGAAACAATGTATATTGCTCTCGGACCTACATACATTGGATTCCTAGTCAAAACCAGACCTGTATAAATTCAAATAGATTTATAACATTTCCCCCCTACACCAACGCTAGGACTTGTGGGTAATATCGCGTTGATGGATCAGACTATTTCTTTTATTCTTTTATACCTTATTTTGACTTGTTTTATGCTTTCGTTTCGATAAAGACAGCGGACAAACAATAATTATGGCTGTGCTTACGACAGGTGCCACTGGTAGAGCAGGATATGCTCAACTTTCGCGAACATCTGTATCGTCATTGCTTTGGCAGTGATTCGTGAGTACATGCCATCTCTAATTTTGTCACAATATCCCTTCGACTCTGCCTTGTGCGGAGATACGCATTTGGCCATGTTAATGTTTTGTCGTCTAGATTTTTTTTACTATAATTGCGGGACGTGTATTCCTATTTGACACTGGTAAATAGTTGGGTTGTATAGAATGTCGAGTTGGACAAATGTAACAAAATGTTTATTCACAAATAATGTGTTTGCACGCACAATGAACGCCACACGGACGTCGTCATGTCACTGTTTACATGTGTACATGTTGCGACCAGTTGTACAATAGTCTCACGAGGCGCACACACAAAATAACAAACGTGACTCGGAATCTCCGAACATACACGAAGGACTTTAATGAGAACCAGTCTACAGTTTGGAGCATATTTTGTAGACTGGTGCAGGTGGTGTTACGCATCTAAATCAGTGAAAATGTTTGAACGACACCACTAGTGCACATTGATTAATTAGTTATCCACTACATATTCTCAAATGTACGGTTATTTCGCCACATGGCCTCAGAAGTACCATGTTTATTCCTCATAATATTATGATAATCTTGTTTATTAGCAACTAGAGAACCTTTGTACACATGTTTCCACATACATGATAGCACATACCATAGCCGAGAACCTGTTATTAAAGGGGTGTGTGTGGAATCCAAATGTTCTAACTGGTCTATGAGAATCGATCGTTCGACCTGAAACTCCTCAAGCAGACGTTCTAACCCCTGAGTTAAATGGATCACAGAGCCTATACAGTTGAATCCCGTCGGTGCTCGAGAAACTTTTCGACCCATCGGGTAGTTCGACCCAAGCATCAGCAACTTAATATAAGAGTTTAATACGGGACTTCGATCTTGGTTCGAGCATTGCCATGTATTCGACCCTTCCGCGTTCGAGCCAACAAGATTCTACTATATATACATACACACACAGGACAACTACAAAACCATAGCGATAATGTACGTATTCTTAGATTTATACACAATTAGCAGACTTGTCAAACATCGGCCTCCATAGTGCAGTGGTTAACGCATCGGGTTTAAGACTGGTAGATACTCAGTACCTGGGTTCGAATCCCATTCATGGCCTATGGGATTTTTAATCCCTGTACCGACTCCAATCTAGCGAAATCAGCCTATGTCAACTATGACCATCCCCCTTTAAATAAACTTGGGTGGTTTTTTTTAGTGTGTGTCCGCTCTGTATGGACTGGCAAGCCTGGGTTGATAATGAGACGGACGAACAGTGCAGCGTGAAGACATGATAATATCGGGAAGACATGATAATAATATCACCTCAAATCAAGAGGATAAAGTTTGTGGTTTAACAACACCACTGGAAAACATTGATTATTAATCAGCGGTTATTGGATGTCAAATGCTACTCTTCTTCGAATAACAGCAATAGATATTTTATGTGCACTTTCCCACAGACAGGATATCACACACCACAGCCTTCGATAGACCAGTCATGGATCACTGGTTGGAATGGGAAATAACCCAACGGGTCCCCTGAGGAGGATCAGTCCTTCGAAAACGTCTTACAAAGGATTCGAACATGTTATTTTACGTTCACTGGTTGGAATGGGAAATAACCCAACGGGCCTACCGACGAAGATCGATCCGTCGACCTATTGAACCTCACTACACAGTGTGATAATATTATAGCCCCTCAGAGAGAGGGAGAGAGAATATCGTGTGTACGCATGCGCCGACCAAATATGGAAGCTAATTCCTCTGTGAGCCCCGGGGTAATAAATCAAATTATTTTCTTCAAGCTATTTTCGACAACATCTCCAAACATTAATTTACGGAATATGTTCTAATGGGTTTTAATGGAAACGGGCGCAGGAAGAGTTGATATGGTTTGAGAATGAATGGTAACTTCGTTTTAAAGGGACAGTCCTCACTTTTAAGACGAGTGCCACAGAACTTACTCATCTAATGATATTTGTAACATATTCCTGGCTAATACAGCAACTTTAATAAATAGAAATGCTCTGTTGGCCAGAAATATGTTACAAATGGCATAAGACGCGCACGTACGGTGACACTCGTCTTAAAGTGGGGACTGTCCCTTTAAGAAGTTAATTGAGACAATCTTCTCTCAATCGCGCGTCTGGCGAGAATGTTGAAATAAAAATATGGCTGCCGTGATATTTGTAATTGTAAGAAATACCGTTCCTATATATAGTAAAGTGTTGTGAATATATAGCTGGAGGAAAGATATTTACAACGGTCTTGTTAATAATTTAGCTGGTAGATAAAGAGAGGATTATTATACTTTCTAAAGGCTTGTTAAACAAACCGACTTTTGCTGACATTAAAACAAACTATTGGTGCGTGTCACGCCTAATGTGTAGACAGACGATCACTGGACCGTTTAGCCGGGCTCAATAATAAACTGTTACACAATATCAATGTGAAACCATCTCGCTTTACTTCCATGTCACAGGAAAACTATAAATATTAGAACATTGTTTACACAGAAGAGGTATTATTCAATTTTCTTGCCTGTTTACTCATGCGTGGACACCGCGTAGCATCCAGGGGAACTTGGTTTATACCTACAGGTCTGTGTAAAGTTCAAGCCCGCTGGGGTTCAAACTCGCCGTCAGTTGATAATAGATTGAGATAATAAGTTTACAAGTGTCCAGAACAGCAGTCGATAACAGGTGAAGTGGACATCACAGGTGGTTTTTTTAAAATCGCGTTGACAAAACCTAAATTATTTCTTATAATTTAATTACTCTTGTGAGAAGACTGATTAACGGTGCGTGTAAGACGATAGGAGGGATATACAAAGGAAGAAGCTTGGAATGCGTTCGATTAACACGCTGGAACGTTGATCTGTTCGGTATATATATATATGCTTGAAGGTGATTCAACGAAAGTAAAACTGTTCGCACGTTCGTTAATAAAGTTGACTTCATTCTGGTGGAAACTTGCCAAATAAAATGAAGATGTATGCGTATAATATGTACAGTTGATGTTGTTGGCGATGATTATTTCAAGTGATATCGCTTGATGGTCGCCATTTTGAGAATAAATTCCATGTATCGTAAATAGATGGATAGTGAACATGTATTGCGTCTATTAGAAGAGTTTTAAAAGGCTTGGCACAGGGATTAATTTCAATTACAGTTTTTAACCCTGAATTATATTGTGTTAATAAATATTAGTAGAACTATGTGCTTTAAATTAATGTTGAAAAATTATACACCAATTAAAAAGGACAATAACCTTGCCATTGTCATTGATCTAAGGTAATAACATTTAAAAATATATAAATTATAAAAGGACAAAAAAGTTAAATTTGTTCAATGACTGTGTATATTAATAATCATAATAATAATTTAAATTCCACCACCATGGAAACTATTACGAGGGACGAAGCGGTGTCCGGAAACAACGATCGATCGTCTCATGAGGTGAATATGGAAGTCAAATCGGTAAAACGGAGCGTTATAGCTAATCTAATACGTCGTGTGAGTACTAGTTTTCACCGGAAAGACCCGACAACAGACGGAAGACGACCTTCGTTTTCCCTTGAATATTCTGGAGCTAATTCATCTGATGAAACGGAAGTAGTTTCGAAGAACGACCTTGAACTTGGTACGTTGACACAATCTGTTAAAGGCACACTCTCTCGAATTTGCAGATGGATTTTTTCATAGCATAGTATCAGATACATGTACGTACGTACCCGATATCATCGGATCTGATGCCACTGTGCGTGCGCATCAATTGATCAGGGCCCCGTTTTACGAAGCGATCGATATTAGTGACTTACGATGATCGTAGCGCTAATATCGCTTCGTATAACGGGGCCCTGGTGCTATTTGTAACATATGTCTGGCTAATAGAGTATTTCTTATTATTACAATTAACATTTACTTACATATAATTACCTGCAATATCAGCGAACATCTTGAATGCTATTTGTGATATAATTATGGCTAATAATTCATTAAAGTTAACATTTACTTACATTTTATTACTTTATGTCGTAACTTCCCTTCGACTCTGCTCTATACAGAGATGTGTATTTGGCCATGTCAATGTTTTGTCGTGTATACATATAAAATATAGAGGGAGAGGATTTATTCTCATATCAAGTGTTGACATAATCGTGTATTTGACATCCAATAACCGCTGATCAATAATCAATGTGTTCCAGTGGAGTCGTAAAAAGACAAGTTTTATCTTTATGTTTATTTATTAAAGGGTCTGTCCTGGATGACGCGCTCAGTGATCCTATGATGTCACAATACATTACTCAAAGTGACCGCGCAAAACGGAATCCAGTGACTTGGACACTTGGTTTCCATAGCAACGTGACGGCCCAGAAGATTAAAGAAATGTGGTAAGTATAATAAATTCAGGCTTGTGTGTTTCACTCATCTGCGAAACGAGCGGAACGCAGCGCAGCGCAAGAGCGTCTGCCTGATGTCCAATGGGTCCAAGGATCGATCCTCCTCGATAGTTATGGCTATTATAACAACCAATCAACCGACAAGTTTTATTCAGTGAAACAATAATAGATCTGTCACAGTATATCGTTCTAACCACAAGACTCAAGAGGAATTAATAAACGTTTTCGTGAGAATCATCTGCAGGGTTTCTGTCTCATCCATTTTCTGCTTGAAAACAAGGTTTAAATTTATTACTGTTCGTAAATGTGGAAACCAAATGTACCGACAGTTTTGTTTTTTTATAGCTTGAAAAACCTTTACATGTATTATCTGCCCTGCCATGGCAAAAGGAAGCAAGTAACATTTTTCACGAAATGCACTGTTTTGGCTCATTGGCATAAGGAAGTATGTACAGTTGCTCTAAACCTATCGAAATTGCTTTCCAACTGCACGATAT
>JAUTCZ010047947.1:0-20111 GCA_032273805.1 Melanodrymia brightae | reverse complement strand
CCGTACAACTTTTGAATGACCCGCAACCGAATTTTGTTTTAAAAAACTCCTTACTTAAATCGCACTTAAATTTTCGGTCGCCACGCAGGCGACACATGATAAGATTTTGACTTGCCCGAGGCTATTTTGAGTATCCATGGGTGACCGTAAAGTGCACACCCTGCTCACATTTAGTGTTTATCTATGTAAGACGTTTTTCGGTCTTCACTCACCTTCATATTTGAAATGACAAGCCACAATAAAACTGATCATTTCTACAAGGCCAAGTCAAAATTCCTGCTTATTATTTCATTATGAGAGTTTGTTTTCATCAGAAGAGAATGTTGTTTTTATTATTAAATCTTTGTATAGGATTTGAAAAAATTAATAACTGTAAACATGTGAAATGTTCTTCACAGACTGAGTCTTTATGCATCTATTGCTGTAACTTGCAGGAACTATGAGTGATATTTAAAATATTTTCTCATCAAGCTATGTAATTTATATACCTTCTTTTATTCCATATTTGTGAACATTGAAAAAAAAAGAGTTTCAAATTGTTTGTTTTTGGCCTGTACACACATTCCTAAATTAAATTTGTGTTTGGTTTTCAAATCAGATCTATATTAATTTAATATTATTTTAATTGCTGTAGTTAGGCAAATGAGCCTCTGGCTAATTGTAGTATTTGGCTAACAATATTTTGTACAAATGATTGTTTTTCGTCATGTTCATGAAATAACCCCTATTTTTGACAAATTGGCTGAAAGAAAATCTAGTTCTGAGTGAACCCAAAACCTTTTCTTCTCATAGAAATAAATTGGCAAAATAAGGTTTGTTTAGGGTTCACCTACCGACTGTATTTTTATCCACAACTAACCTAAATATTTTGGTCTTAAAACATTTACTATTTTTTTAATGTTTTTTAATATCGACCTACCCTATTTTTTTCTTTACCTTTTAAACCTTAAGCAAACCTCTTTTTTGGCCTTCGCTTGTTTTGTACTGAAGAACAATTGTTGATATCACCATATGTTTGACATGATCATTCAATAGCTGATGATTGATTAATCAACGTGCTCCCATTTATCTTCTCTCCCTATAATCCTCATCATCGAAAAAACCCCGCAGTAATTGTTACTGCATATTTTTACATAAACCTTGAGAATTTATTTTTTGGTAAAATGCTATAAAAATATACCTTCCTGTTTTAAAGAGTGTTATTACTGGGCAGAAATGTAGTAGTTGGCTATAGTGGAGTGTCCTCCCTTAGCATATGGCCAGTGTTCGAAATTGGGTTAGCTGGTGAAAATCAATGATGAGTAAATCCAGTCATTGATGCTACATGATCAAAGAAGCTTGGTTAGTCCGAATTGCATGGATGAACTGAGCCAATTTGTTGATTCAGTTCCAATCGGAAATGTACTATCCTCGACAGACAGTTGCAAAAAGCAATGCAGGCATAGCATTTTTTTCTTTTTCGAGTGACTGAAGCATATTTCTATGGGCTAGATTTGATATACAGAGTTTTGTAATCTTGATGATCCAGCTCAACTTACATGATGTGCAAAGACTGGGTAAAAATGGTATTGACTTTGGAGATATGAAAACATTAAGCATCTGTTGACAGACCAAGCCTTTCATCTCCACTCGCAGAGAACAGCCTCCATTTACAAATGCTGGCAATTAATTTTAAAAGATGTTTTGTTTTAGTTAAATCATTGGTTACAAATTAAGAAAAATGGGTACTGAGTTATAGGTTTCCTTTAGTATCGACCTCATTTGGTAACGATAGATAAAGTTGGTTTGTTTAACGACACCACTGGATCATGTTGATTAGTAATCAGCAGCTATTGGATGCCAGACACATTCTACTCTTACCGAATAACAGCAAGGGTGCTGGCTTTTATCCTGGTACATCAAAGCATGTGGTGTGTGATATCTTGTCTGTGGAAAAGTGAATATTAAAAACCCATTGCTGATAATCGGTAAATAAAATATTAAAATATGATTGTGATACAGGGTTATCGTGTAATATCGCCTTACGTTTCTAACAATACCCATCCCTAATAATAGACAAATTTGTACAAGTAAGCATAAACACCTGTTGTTCCATGTCGGCTGCATGAATATTCTACTTCTAATGCATCTGATGTTAACAGTTATGAATTAAGTTAGACTCAGTGAGTTCGAAGTGGCTTCAAACCGTGGCAGTCTTTTCGGGTTTTATTTAGAAATATTTTATTGAACATTTCAATAGGAATACACAACAGGCAGGAAGATAAATTGGCATATACAATTTCAAAATCTGTTTTCAGCATTCGAAAAATACTTTGTTATTTCGATCATTTGGTCTCTTGCTATTGATATATTTTCCTGCGGGTAGCAGTGGATAGTTAGGTCTTGCTCTTCTACTAAATGTTCTCAAGAAAATGCTGGTTGTATCTAGTAGTATGCTGTTTGTAGTTTGACCCATTCCAACCATTGTTTGCCGATTGGTATTTATCAAATGCTGTTGTATGTAGTGTCGAGCTTGTGGGGAAAGTTTATAAAAAATAGGGAGCCTGTGTGAATACAGCTGGTACATCATGTGTCATTATTAAACACATGTTGCCGTGATCCATGAGCAATCCATTAGTTGACTGAATGTTAATCCTTTAAATTGCCTTTATAAACCGATTTCATTGCACCATGCTTTATTTTCATTCGTCTCTGTTCAAGTTCCCTTATTTTATTATATCTCGCCCATCTCACCACAGCTAATGGTGCCAAACCTAAATGTGCCATAACACCAAAGGTATCGCTATGATGTCTTGTCAATAAACTCTTGCATTGACTGGTTGACCTCGATATATTAATTTAGCTACATGTGCGTTTATTTTCGAAATATACACTTTAACCTGCTCGCTGTATACACAGTGTTTGTACCAACTGGCCCTTTTTACTGGACCAGACATGATTCATTCCAATGCAAAATAAAATTAAAAAATCAATAAGTCAGTTGTGACTCGTACAAAATGAAAGTGGAAGTCAAGAATACCAAAAACATGTCAATACGCGTAATTTAATCATAGTTGCAAACCGGGGGTTTGGGGACTTTATAACTAATGTAAGCCTATGTACTAAAGTTTTTCTTGTGTTTGCGGATCCATGGCTGCTAACTGTCCGTCCTGAGACAGATTTCCGTCGTGAGAGAAATTGTGTGTGTGTGTTAAATAAATGGAAAATCGCTTGGCCGTTTTCGGTTTCCGTTTTGTCTGCCTCATAAAATTTCAGTCACTTTTTCACTTTTGTTAACAGCCATGTTGCGGATAATATCGAGTACCTACCTCTCACTGAAGTAAACCTATGAACTAAACAGTTTTTCTTGTTGTGTTCGCAACTCATCAGGACATATTGTTTCGGTTTCTGTAATGTGTTTGGTATTTTGTCGATATATGTACATATACGTCACTTGGGTATCTGCAGCAAGTGAAGCGAAGTAATTGTCGGCATTTCCCGAGGGACGTACATTTGATGATGCCTTGTTTTATTACTCTAGCTACGGATTGCTTCCTTTTATGCACGAATTGCAAGCTTCACGTGGTTTCCCACTGCAATTTCAATTACTATTCATATACCAATAATTACAAGCTCATATATCCCTTTACTTGGACCGTTATTATTTATATGCAGACTTGCGTACATGTTTATGTATGAAGTAAATATGCTTTATTTATTTTGTCATCATTTTGGGGGTGGGTTTGGATAGGGTAGAGGATGGATATTGAAAATAAAAACGCCTACCTTTTTAAAGGTTCGTCGGCAGTATTTATAGGCAATGAAAATGTTTTGAGGTGTTGCTAAGTAAACACGGTTTTGCTTTCCACGGGGTGGCATTTTTAACATGTTTATTCACACAAGCACACCCTTATAATTTATAAGTTACATGGTTAAACCCTATTGTACTGGTACAATGTATTGAGTGTATAAATTAGTGATGGCGATTCAGCTTGGATGAGTCTGTTAGTGACAGGTGCGTTGTCTTTCACGGCTCTTTTGTTGCTGCCATGGAACTTATGAATATTTTCAATGTGCAATTACGTTAGTACAGTGCATTAATAAATTACTTTAATAATACAACGATGTGTTGCTCTTTGTGTTTTGCTGCTATAGGACTTTGTGTTTGTGTAGCCCTATAATTTAACGATCTACAAGAACTTGATTGTCAGTGTATATCAGATATGGAAATAGTTTTTCAAACACTACTGCTAGAAGAGTATAATTTGGAATGTTACTATTTAGCAATCATTCAATATAAACTCTAGTCTAGTCAAAAGTTAAAAGTTTCAATATTTGATAGACTATTAAATAGTGTTGTATGTGTCACAGTATTCGATAGTATATTTGACTAGTATATCTGTGACATGAATATATCAGTATTTGCTAAAACATGAACTGTATATATGTATAAATTTGATGTTATGGTGTTTGACTGTCAAGTGTCCTGCAAATCGGTGCTGTAGGTTCAAATCTCACTTTTGCACATAATAGTTATTTTTTCATTTTACTGTACTACACATACATTAATCACATTACATGATTCTGTATGTTGTCGGTACTGATGCCAAATATAAATAATAAAAATAAATCATAACTATATATTTATAACAGTCATATTATTTGTTACTATATGAAGTGGCGTGATTTTGTTAGTACATATAATACATATTTAAACTATTGTCGCTAATACTATGTGACATACATGTATAATTTGTTAGCATCACTATATTAACTAGTGTGACTAACATATTTGTTAATATTTGAACTGGAGAGACTGACATACTTGTTAGTACAGTGAAACCCCTCTAAACCGGACCCTCAGTAAACCGGAATTCCCTGCAAACCGAAAATATTTCAAAGTCCCCAACAGCCTTTAAAAGTTTTATTTAAACCTCAGTAAACCAAAAACCTCTCTAAACCAAACATTTTTCTCAGCCACAAGTGTGTTCAGTTTAGAGGGGTTTCACTGTATAGGGACTACATGTTGTGTGGCAATGCAGCATATTATTTGTTAGTACATTAACTAGAACTCTTCATAATTTCCTGATTCAGGATTTCGTGTTGCTGTTCTATTGTGATTATTAACCGAGAAGCAAGTAATTGCTGGAAAACACAAAAAATAAACTGAGCACTCCAATTGGTCAACTGATGGAGTGGCAACAGTTTTTTCCCCCATGCTTTCAAAAGAGGACAAAGTTCCTGTCGGAATGTGAGAAATAAAAGCCATTCCGCATAGTATACTTCCTTCATTAATGATTATTCACTGCAAATAAACTACTGTGTGGTGTGCAGATTGGCACTTTGAATGACTGCGCTATGATGGTGAACACACATCTATTTCCACACCCATGGCAAGACCTGTCTTTTTTGCACAGCTAAATACAGGCTTTATATACATGATAAAATATTTTCATTCTGCAGGAAGGAATTTGTATGATTTACGCATGCACTGAATAATAGGTTGCACACAACTACTAGTAATTATCATGGTCGTGATGAATTAGTGTTTCAGATTCTGACTGCGTTTTATTGTCAGAGTTGTTTGTTTGGCTTGTCGGTCCATTAATATTGCCAGCAAGTCAATGACAGTGGTGGCTATGTGACACTTTGAACATGGGGCTGCCCTGGTGTTATAGATCCAATAAATACTTAATTAGATGAGAATGTATTAAAAATGGCTTTGGCTATGACACAATGGTGTGCGATGAGCATCTAAAGTCCACTGTATGAATATGCATAAATTGCCAAATGTGTCATTTGCATGAATCATACTTCCTTGATCATGTTAATTATTGAATGATCTTGTTCCACAATTTGTGGTGTCATTTCATTTGTTTATGTACGATGTTAAATATATATGGTTTATTGCATTTGTTTATATGATGTAATATGGGGTTTATTGCATTTGTCTATAACAGGATTTCCTGTACTTAAGCCTGGGGATTAATACGGGAAATGGCACTTTGGAGAAGATAGTTTAAGGCCATGGCTCAAATATGGTAGTTTTTATACTTCACCATACTAAAATAGCCCAAACATTTGAAAAGAAACCGTTGTAAACAAGCAATTAGCAGTGTTTATTAATAAAAAGAACTCTGTAAAAATGACCAAACTGAATGTCTGATTTGATCAATGTTTAAAAAGAAATAGAAATAAACATACGTATTAGAAACATAAAACAAAACAGCTATTAAATTATTAAGAATGCATTTAATATAATATATGATGTAATTTCATAGCAACCAGTAGTGATGGCTTAAAATTATTTTTATCTTCGCTTATAAGAAAAAATATCCTGTCTTTTTAGCCCTATCAGTTTCATTTCACATGAGCTTAATAAATACATAAAATCTCGGTATCACATAATATGGGCCCGGATCTATTGCCATGTAATATGAGGTTTATTGCATTTGTTGATTCCATGTAATATGATGTCTATTGCATATGTTGAGGCCATGTAATATGATGTATATTGCACTAGTTTAATATGAATGCAATAGGTGGTCTATATTGCACTTGTTTATGACACTGTACTCTATTGTATAATGTATATGATCTATTCCACTTGTCTGCATCACTACATAGTATCTTCACTACATAGTATGACTATCTTCACTACATAGTATCTCGTCTATTGCACTTGTTTATGTCACAGTAGTATGTGGTTCATTCTGTCTGTGTCACTACATAGTATCTCGTCTGTTGCACTTGTTTATGTCACAATAGTATGGTCTATAGCCCATGTTTATGAATATTAAGAGCGGAGCACTCAGTCAGTATTGACAGAGGAGCCTTTGGGCATTTTAGCCTCCAGTGATTAGTTCACTTCCTCATTTAGCATACGGCTACACTTAACTTGCCTTAATCATTTTACTCAGGCATTTGTGAAGTGACCATAAATCATTATCTCATTTCTTGCCCTAATACGTTCATTATGTTATGCAACATGTGTTTAGCATTTTTGGATAAGTGTAATTAACACTTTTTTTAACCATTATTTCTTTTAAATTGGGCATGTTTCTAGTGCTGTTCCTATTAATCAATTTGGTCAATTATTGAGTGGTTCATGCTTCGATTTTTTTTATGATCTTTAACTTTTTTTATGGTACAAAACATATTACCGAGGCATAGATAATAATACAGGCCATTAGAAATTACTTGTATTACGAGTTGTTTCAAAATGTATCCAACGAGCAAGTTGGATACTTTTTATTTAAATAATGGGTTGTAAGATCGATCAACTTCTAACTGACATGACTGGAGTATTCTACACAATGTATTTCTGACATATGTCCTCAAAATCACATTTTAAAAACGAGTATTTTGCAACTAAACAGTACTTACAGCCATTGCTTGTTTATATTAAAATGTCTGTTTTACATTTACGTCATCAACCAATTTACTACGCAAAGTTCATAGTTATATCACCATGAAAATATAGTTCAGTCAACATATTATAACCTTTTGATTTTTTGATATTGCAATTAAAGTTAATTGTTCCTCTGTATATTAGAGTAGAACATATCTATTGATAACAGTCACTTGACACCATGTTGCAGGAGACAGTAGAATGAAATTTAAACTGGGTCAAATTGTCAGTATCTGTGGAACAGGAAGGAAGACAGGCCTATTATGCAATCCACATGCTGTAGAACATAACTTGATCAGTGGCATGTCTGAACAGGATTCTACTGATCAATGTTTCTGTGCTTTCCTATGTGGTGATATAAAACAGTGTATTGTTATGAGTACCCTGTGGAATAGAGACTGGGCATACAGCATGTACCCGGTGCATTCGTATGGGGCAATGTTTGGCCCACAGTTTTTGACAAATAACAAATAAAAAATTTACTGTATTAAATTGTACGGTTAATCCAATCAGATTTAGTGTTATCAACTTGTGAACATCACATATTGAGTAGAACTAGCTTCCATCTTTATATTAAGCGTTACATCAACGTGGAATACATTTTGAAAAGCATTTTACAATGACGTCTGGAATAATAAACAGAATATTAAACTCGCTACAATGTATTATCAAGTTTAAGTCTCACGAAATAATGTTAATTTTATCCACTAGCTAAAGCTCATGACAAATAAAAATGATTTCACTTGGGAGTTAAACTTGATTATACAGAGTAGCTCATTTAATATCCTCCATCTGTTTGATCTTGCTTGCTGAGATCCAAATCAGAACATTTTAAAGCATTACCATTTGCACATGCGTAATGTTAATACACTCTATATTAACAGATGTATTAGATGACCAGTAAGAAACCCCTTGAGATTATTCCATTCGCAAACAGAATGGGAAGAAATGATCATGTCATGTGTGAGAAACGAAAGTGGGGTTGGAATTTGAAAAAAAATTCTATAATTTTTAAACATTAATATGTTTTTAAGATTAAAACAATATTTTTATCGACATGGTTTCTAATCTAGTTTTCTTTTTCAACACGATTTTTCATCTAGATTTTTCAAAACTTTTTTTTATCTAGCTTTTTCAACAGGGATTTTCAACATGGTTTTTCATTTAGGCTTTTCATCTAGCTTTTTCAACAAGGTTTTTCATCTAGCTTTATCAACATCGTTTTTCATCTAGCCTTTTTGATTAGATTTTTCATCTAGCTTTGTAGTATACATTTTTCAACAAGGTTTTTTTATCTAGCGTTTTCAACAATGATTTATTTATCTAGCTTTTCATTATAACAGGTTTTCATCTAGGTTTTTCAACTTCATGCAAGTTTTTCAACAAGGTTTTATCTACTTTTTTTTACAAGGTTTTCATCTAGGTTGAAGCATAAATTTATTTAATACTGTGTTACCTCCAAGACATTTGTAATACATGTAGTTTGATTTATATTACATGAAATTTATGTTATATATTGCAGTTAAAAATGTTTACATATTATTCAAATACAATGTACTACATTTGATATTCAATGTGTAACATAAACTGCACCAAACAATACCACCAAACAATAGTTTGTCATCAAAAGAGCATGTGTAAGATCTGTGTTGCTCAAGTCGACTAATTGATTCTGCGTGACTGCCACGTAACCGGAGGAAAACCAGAGAAGATGGCATTCAAATTACATTGTACGTCTTTCGATGACATTGTAGGTAGGGAAGCGATATTCCGTACCAAAAAAATTACCACAACATTAAATATTTAAAGCTTAGTTGCAAGCGCTATGTACGTTAATTGATTTACAGTAAAGGCAACTGTCATTTAGATACTACACATTTCAGCCATTAAAGACAACTGCTGTTTAGTAAGTACACATTTGAGTCAGCGCCACTGTCCCATGGGTTGGGTACGTCTTGTAACAAACAACTTGCTGGTGAAGAGATGGCAATTTGCAACTTGAAAGAGAAATAACATACATTCATGTTACACATTTGGGAGACATGTGCATTAAATAGAAGGTTTCATGAATATTGTACCAAAAACTGAACGAACAGTGGCAGTTAGTAAGTTATGACTTATTTACGCGCTTATATCCAGTTTCAAATGCGACTGTCCTTGACATGCAGCCCAGCCACCTCCATTGTCTACGACAAAGCTTCTAGTGTTAGTATAAGAAAGGAGACCTGCTACTCCTATTTGATATGTGGCAAGAATCTTTTTATATGCACTTCCTCACAGACAGGATAGCACCAACCAGTTGTGGATCACATGTAGGTCTAAGTGGTAGCACACCTCCCCATTGAGCTTTACGAAGCACTCAATCTGTGTTCAATTCGGGACAGAGATTAAAAATTACATCGCAGTTTGATTATGAATTAAACCCTATATATATATCTGTTTGCCGTTTTGTTTTTACTCATGATTTTAATGGATATTACATGTATACATACATAGAGAATACACTGCGAGTGTTACTGTATAATATAATAATTTATCAGTACGAGTTGATAGTATAGTTTTTTTTATGCTTTTAGTACAGTACATACTGTAGATATTGTGTTCAGTGGCCTAACCCATTGTTTTGCTTTGTCAGGTCGAATTCATGATAGCTGAGCATTGTCAAAAGCTTTTTCAATGAAACATTATTTTCGTTTGACACTAAATATATAAAATGTATTGCTTGCTGTTGGTGCTAAATTATACAAACAAATGTTTTAACCGATCGTTTAACAGATATTTGAACCTATGTGTATGTGTAATTCGATATAAAGGACATGCTATGATATATTGCATTGTCTATCTAGTTCAGTGGTTGGTGAGCATTGATCTGTGAACCTCTTTTGCTTCCTTGAACTGTTTCCTCTTGAAACTAAATATGTAGTTTTATATATATTAATGTTGTCCTTGTGCAGGAGCTGGCAGATGATGCTATCTGTAAGTTGTATTTAAGATGTCAGGCCCAAATTTAAAGGTGGTGGTTGGAAGGGGTTGGGTGGGTGGTGGTTTGAACGAATCCACCATGGACCTAATTGTTTTAAGAATGCCACATTAGGTCTGCATGTATATTATAGATATACTGGTAAATTTGTTCTATTTACTGTCCAGTTTTTAAAGAAAACTGACATGTCTGCAGATATTCCTAAATATTGGTTTGAATATAAAGGTTACTAGGATGGTCCTGACATGATCATTTAGCAAGAGTGCTCGTACTAATGATGACATAATATCGATTCCTAGTTTTGCAAAATGCAACTAAACATTCGTACATTACAACACATGTGTTTTCCATCATACAACAATCGCTTTTGTTCGTGTTGTATGATCGAAAACACTAGTAATATATATCCGGTTGCTCACAGGAACTCAGTATACACCTTTTACCCCATTATTCGATACAAGTAAAATTTTGTGTTCTAACTTCAGTTATATTCCTCGAAAGGTTTGTTGTCCAATTATAATTATTATATGTTCAGAGTGATATATATTATTTGAAATTGAAAAGTGCCCTTGCATACGTGAATAGGTATTACTGTAATAATGAGCAGTTTGTACAGGTAGTATTTCATTCTCGGTTACATCATACATTCTGTATATATTCATGGAGGCGACAGCTTGATGCATTGTGTGTTGGCAATTGTTTCCTAGTTGAAGGTTAATTAATTGTTTCTCGCTTCCTATTGAGGTTTGGCCTGCAGCCAAAGACACTTCTTTAATCAGATCAAAGTGATTTTCACCTGTAATTACACATTACTTGATCTGTATTCGCTTGCACAGGTGAGAGCGAATAGCTCGGTCGAGACACGAAATATGCCCGTCACAAAGTTGTTTGATTGATTGAATTGAAATTGTAATGGACACTCCTACGTTTTATGATATTGGCATACACATGTCATACACCGCTAACAATAACACCATCTGGAGCAGTATAATGTCTAACCAATGAGTAACTGGCCTCTTTATCTACTTGGTGAAAAAACACACACACAACTTGAAAGGTAATTGAGGTTTGTGTCATTGTCAGTGTGAGAGTGCCGACAAAAGCATATTGAACTGCGTATCAATAGATTTGGTGACTGCTTCACACTGACGTCGCTGACTCGCTCGTGGTCACCAGTTGAGACACTATAGTGGCAGCAGTGAGGAACGGAACGAGTTGACTGCACTGCACATACATACACACTCTCTCTCACTCACTCACTAATGGACTAAGAAGCAGGTCCAGCGATCACAACGCGATCACAACAAGCAACACACACGCTGCTGCCGCCGCTGTCCTGTCGTCTGACTGCCTGCCTGCCAGCCCGTCCAGTGGACCGCGACTGCCAATCTTGTGATAAGTGATTCCATCTCTGTACTGGCGTTCATCTGCCTGCCTGTGCTGCCTGCTAATCAAGCGCTCAATACGACGTCGCATCCTCTCTTTATCTCTCACTGTGGCTTTAGTTAGTGGATCCCCGATAACTGCACCGGTCGCCGTTCCATCCCCGACGATTAGACTTCGGCCTCGCGGTGTCAGGATGCATCCTTACTACTACGTTCAGTATATCCCCATTACTGTTAAACAGCCAGATATGGTCAATGTAAGTGACACTTTATCATTTTTGAATTATTTCACTTTTAAATTTGTTTATCTCATTCAATGTTCGCTTTTTATTACCTTATTTGATGTTTGCTTCTTTTTTTTTCGGCTTGATTGTTCTGTTTTAGTATTGACATTACAGTTTAACAAGTGTTCAATGACTTGGAAAATTTGTATTGAATAGTTGACATTTTATGTATTATTGTGGATGTTTATTCCACTGTAACACAGTTGTGGACAATTGCTTGATGTTTACATGTTTTTGGAATTTGTATGGATTGTTCTTGTCAAAATATTTCAAGCTTCGCAACTTTCATTATTATCAGAAAGTTACTGCGATATCAAATTATACTGTATTCTCTGTTTGTTTGAGTGTCGTGTATGGGTATGTATATACAATGTATGGTTTTAAGAGCCTCGGTATAGAGAAACATTGCGATGAACAAACTGAATGACGTTGCTTACAATTGAACGTTCCTAATAAGGTGTTCTTAGGAACATTGATGCATACTTTAAATTAAACTCTAGTCTCTGTTTGGGTATGTATATACAACATGTGGTTTTAAGAGCCTCAGTATAGAGAAACATTGCAATGAACAAACTGAATGATGTTGCTTTCAATTGAATGTTCCTAATAAGGAACGTTGACGCATACTTTAAATTAACCTGTAGTCGTATGAACACACTCTGCACGACTCTGTGGTTGGAACAGTCCAGAGCAAATTGGATCAGTTATTTTGTTTGCAGTTATGTCTCACTTGGTCTATATTTGTTTGGTTATTGGAAGATTGAATTTAATAAAGCGTAATGCTGATATCTGATAATAGTGGGTCCTCGGATAAAGATGCTATCAAATTGGGTTAGCTTGGAGAATGCTAGTGACACGTTTCAGATTCGTCTTAATTGTAATGTCAGATTTAATTGTTCATCGCAGTTGTAGCAAGAATGTATTACAGGACAGAAATTGTTGTACAGCAAAACAATGTTGATTGCAGACTTTTGAGGAATTATATCGGTAGTTAGGAGTTACTATTGGCCTATTGCGCTGCTAGTTGCCATTGTGGGCATTTCAGTGGTCTTGGTGTCATATTGGTCATGTTATATTTGAATAGTTATGTCATGTAATTGTCATATTTTGTTGTCATGTTAGCATATTAAGTATTTTTTAGTTGCGATGTTGTCATACTTAGTGATCATAATGTGGTCATTTTGTCATATTTTGTGACTGTCTTGTTGGCGATGTCATATTTTGTAGTCATTTCATATCTAGTGGTTATGCTACATATTTAGTGTTCATGTTGTATGTAGTTGTCATGTCATATCTAATGGTTATGTTGTCAGTTAGTAGTCATGTCGTCGTATGTAGTGGCCATATTTAATGGTCATGTCATTGTTACTCCTTAAAAGTTTGACTATTTTGCCAATGTGGAGTGAGACGTAGCGCAGCGCAGGAATGTCCGCCTGAGGTTTGAATGGTCGGAGGTTCGATGTTCCTCAGGAGTTATTTCCTTTTCAAATGCTGTGGTGTGTGCTATCCTGTCTGGGAAAGCACACAAAAAAGATCCCTAGCTGTTATTTGAAGAAGTAACCTATGTATCGGCAACGGGTTTCCTCTCTGACAAAGTGTCGATATAACCGTGCATTTGACATCCGGTTAATAATCAATGTGTTCCGATGGTGTCATTAAACAAACTTTATTTTATGGTACCAATGTGTATTGGCGTGGATATGTATGTGTGATAATGTCAGTACACGCATGTACATGTAAGTGTGAAAATATTTAAAAAACATATTGTTTGTTTGCTTCAAAGCGTATGATCATGAATTGTAAAAGATTTGTATATAGCATCGATCAACATTGATTTAAGTTCTTCTGACACGTGTACCGTGCAGTTTCTGCACTTGAGTCTACTTGTGTGCACATTATGCTGTCTGCCCGTTTCAGACACATAATTCAGTCATATTTTATGTACTTTTGCTTGACAAGATTTATTCAAATTTATTCGTTACAGTGCTGTACAATTTACGTGTGACAGGCAGAATTGAATTTAATTGAGCAATTCCGTGAATTACACTGGCCTCAGTTACTCGAGGGTGAAGTCACAGACATTTGTTCTACCTCAAGTAAATCAAATATGACACTCACGTATTTTTTTGTATAATTAGCGCATGCATCTATTTTCCCAGATATTTTTTACTTGTTAACTACAGCTCACACTGGACAATATAAAAGATAAATAAAGTTTGGTTATGTAACGACACCACTGAAACACATTGATTAATAATCAGCGGTTATTGGATATCAAATGCACAGTTACATTAACACATGGTTTCAGAAGAAACCCACTGACATCATATATGTGAGTTTATGTTCCAAATGAAATATAAACCAGTGATCACGCTCGGGGCATAAACTTGCTGAGAAATGGAAACCTTTTCAATAATCCCATAATTTAATATACATGTAGTCTTTCATATTTTATGCGTAATGTTTTTTTTTTTAGCATTTTCATGTATTCTGTTTCATTGAATATCGTTGTATAAAGAACCAATATTAATCAAATCATTGCCAGCTTGTAGTGTGTAAGCCCCAAATCATACCACTTTACTATTGGCGATGAGAAAATTTGTATTGCTGGATTTATCAATGTTTGTCAATGGCTCCTCTATGCATCGCTGATTTGTGTGTGTATATACTTAGTATTCATACACATTCACGAAATATCATTTTTATCTCATTATTGAACATCTATCGTTATTTTGATGATTGCATTTCCGTGTTTGCTCCGACTGTTTGAACAAGCAGGCGATGAAAAGTCTGAAATTATAATAGTTAATTGATTGTGACTATTATCTCATTTCCTTGCAATCTTTGTAACAATTAATTATTGCTGTTTCGTATTGCATATTTTTATCTGCTATCATAATAACAACTGACGATAACATCTGCTTGATCCATTTTCACATGATTAGTGATTTGAGTGATTTTTTATTTATTTTTTTGCTCTCCGGGGTAAATTACATGTAGGCATGTTATATAAAATTCTAACTAGTCCTTGGGTCTGGGTGATTTATTCATGCATGCAAATCTATCTGTATACACCTAACTAAAATCATGGACAATTCGTTTAAAATTGGGAGAGGGGGACGTAGCTCGGCGCAAGAGAGTTCCAACTGAGGATCGATCCTCAGTGGAGCTCAGTTATTTCCTGTTCCAACCAGTGATCCATTACTGGTCCATCAAAGGTCGTGGTATGTGCTATCCTGTCTATGGTAAAGTACATAAAAGATCCCTTGCTGTTATTCGAAGAATGTGGCAGCAGTAAGTTCCTTCTGAGACCATAACCGTTTATGTGACATCCAATAGTCGCAGATTATTAATAAATGTGTTCCAACTTTATGTATTGCCCTTTGTTTGCTTTTGGGTCATTTTTGGCAAAATCCAAATTATTGATCGACTATAACTGTACGCACATAGTTAATGTCAGGCAGGTAAATGAGCCCTAGAGACATCTGTTTGATTTATAGCCTGCACCTTAATGACATACCAGTAGTTCCACGCACATATGTTGTTGTTTTATTATCAAGTACTTACACTGTCAATTTAAATACAATTCGATTTTTGAGTCTCTCGTTCCCATCATATATGATATACTCCAGGGCTGCAATTTGAAAACTTAAACAAATTTCTTTATGTACCGGTACAATACGGACAAGATTTTATTTGAGTCTATTTTCCAAAAGTTGTGACATTTTGTTTGAAAATGTTTACAAAATATTTTGAGGCAAAAAAAAAGTTTGTTTACAGTTTCCCGACCTATCCTATCTTTTCTGGCGAATCTAAAGGTTTTAAAAAAAACGAAACTTTTTCAAGTAATAAACAAATAAAGATGATACCTATCCTATATTTTTTAACCATTAAACAAACATTAATTTTTTTGACTTTAGGCAAGTATTGCAAATGTTTTCAAATTGAACTATTACCTTCTAGATGATAGCGGATATTTTTGGGAAATTTCCAATCTGAAGATGAGTTCTGTGTAGTATGTAATATGTATGTTATGGCTCTGACAATGTACTGTAAACAACTTATACCGTTATGGCTATTTGAACATGTACTTGAATGGCTTGCACTGTTTCTGTATGAACATGGACAATTTACAGTCAGTATGGTCATGGCCATTTGTACATAATGGTCAGCTAGGACAGGTGTGGTTGTATTTACGGTAAATGGCTTGTCCAGTACTGTTGTGGTTGTATTTATGGTACATGGCTTGTATTGTTGTGGTTGTATGTACGGTACATGACTTGTTGTACTGTTGTGACTGTATGAACATGTTATATATATGGTACATGACTAGTACTATTGTGGTTATATGTACGGTACATGGCTTGTTGTACTGTTGTGACTAAGAACATGTACGGTACATGGCTTGTAGTACTCTTGTGGTTGTATGTATGGGGTACATGACTTGTACTGTTGTGGTTGTATGGACATGTACGGTACACGGCTTGTAGTACTCTTGTGGTTGTATGTATGGTACATGACTTGTTGTACTGTTGTGGTTGTATGGACATGTACGGTACGCGGCTTGTAGTACTGGTGTGACTATGAACATGTACAGTACACGGCTTGTAGTACTGTTGTAAACTTGTGACTGTCTGAACATGTATAATTCAAGGCCTGTACAGTACGTAGTCTGTTTGAACACGTTTACGACGAATTGCTTGTACTATTATGACTGTATGCACATGTACAACAATTCAACGCTTGCACGGTTGCGACCGTTTGAGCATTTATACGGTGAATGGCTTGCACTGTTATGTTGTTTGCATTTAAAAACTAGAAAGTTGTGTTTTGTTTTGGCTTGTTGTCATGGCGGTTATTGTGTGTATTGAAAGTGGAGATAATGCCCGTCCTCTTTGTCTTCTCTATACAGCTCTGTCAATCTGTGTGTGTACAGTACTATGCGTTGTACGCTTCTCAGTTCCTGCAAGTATTGATATCGAAAACGCGTCCCAAACGCTCGCTTCTTCCACCCTAGCTGTGAACTGAAGCTTTGCTATGAAAAATTAATGTTTTAACAACAATGGTTACCTCGGAGACATATCTCAATGGACGAAACACTTGCTAAAGGATACGTTTATTCACTAAAAGTTTGGTCGTCTTTCAACCAGCTATTTTTCTGTTAAGGGTGCATATACAATCATTGGGTGACACATATTGATGCAAGTGGGATTCTGGCAACTTTATATCTTGTTGTATATGACAAGATGTTTAATAGTATTCGATGTTACCACCTAAGGTGCACAGAGTCGGAAGGATTGATCCATATCAATGGATTAGTTAGAACGTTTTTTTTCCCTATTCGTATCAGTGGTCTAATTGTGACATCAAAGGTGGTGGTATCTTATGTACTATCTTATCCGTGAGAAAGTGTACATAAGAAATCTCTTGAATCAATGTGCTCCAGTGGTGTTGTGAAATAAACAACTTTTTATTTGATCTATTTCGTGTTATAAAGCAAACAAAAGGTTTTTCACTCGTCATTCATGTGTAGGGAAACAAATTGTACAATCAATGTACATCATCGTTAAATCAATTTCTTTGTACATTGTATATGACAACAATTTCCTCATTTTTCTTTCATCTTTTTATCAAAACATTTCCTTTTCGATTATGTTTTTATTTTCCCGATGTCAAGAAGAGAACACATTTTTGATTAATTAAGAAACCTCTGAAAGAACAGAATACTAAATACAGTTAAATAATTGGAATGATAAAATGTTAATGAATTTTTTACGTTTAAACTTTTACATAGGTACATTAATTTTTTATGTATGACATTCAATCAATTAATTCTATTTCTTTTGCTAAAGTTGATGTGTATAAAAGAAATAAAACAATTGAAAATTATGGAACAATAATATTGTAATAACTGCAGATGTGACATCAAAGAGAAAACTAGCAAGTGGTGGTACAATATAAATTACAACATTATTACCAATTTAGTGTTTTGCTCTATTTTTAGTTTTATTTTTGTCTGAAGTTGCTGATTGAAATAGTCCATACAAAGACAACTTGTCACTAAAACAGTAAAACATCCTGTGACAAAATATACTGGAGCTTCATGTAATTTGAGCGCATTTTGTTTTTAGCTCATGGACTTGACAAATAAATAAATAATATGGTTTTAAGCACATGACCTTAAATTAAGAAATGGAGTTTAGGGGACCGTACATACTTGTAAATGTCACTGTGTTTCACAATCTGAATAATGTTCGAAAGTAGGTGAATGGGTCCAAAAACCAAATTCGGATTGCTTTTCATCTAAAACATTGTTCGACAATATTATTGATCAATGTTTTGTTAGAATTTGAAGGGGAGGGAGGGGGATCAAATCCAATCTTAACTTTGTGCGTGTTCCCACAGACAGGAAAGCACACACCACAGCTTTTGATAAACCAGTCATAGATCACTGGTTGGAACGGGAAATAACCCAAAAGTTCCATTGAGGAGGATCGATCTGTCGACCTATCGAAACTCAGGTGGACCCTCTTGCACTGAGCTACGTCCTGCTCCCTATTTTTACAATGATTTACAATTAGAAACATTCCATTATTAGCGTATCAATTGTAAAAAAATTACCGAGGTGTGTGATTGCTTGTCTGGTACGATTTCAGGAGATTGCTTTTCAGCTCGCCTTGATTCTGCTCATAGTAGCGAACACTGAAAATACATCACACTAAAATATTATATCTGATTGAATGAGGAAATTGAGTTTTGAAATTCAGGACACATGTGTGTTTTGCCAGCTCATTAAGTTTGCTGTGGTGTGCAACCTCACTGCCGTTCATGTCTGTTTTACACAGTCTCCTGGGATTCGAATCGGTCCTGCCACTTGTTTTCGCCATGTGCTGGAATTCCTGTCATGTTGCCGCTCGTCCTGTGACCAGCATTTTGACGACCCAACTAGTCACAGGACAATTATGCAAAGTAGGGCAACGTGAAATTCATCTGCTGAATGCAGATATGTTTGATATGTGCATACTCAATAGACATGTGATTTGCATTAAATATTGGCAGATCTTCATATATCGCCGCAACAGGTTTAACTAACCCTATTCAACTGGGTAATTTGTATATATGTAACAGTATATTTATGAACAAGTTACGATTACCGTTGCATTAATAATCCATGTTTTTAATGCGTATTATTTTGCTCAACTCGTTAAACAATTTCCCTTCTTGGTGTACCAGAAGGTGTGGTTTGAAAGATTTTTTGTTTTGGTTTGGGTGTGTGTGTATCCGTGTCATTACAAAACATGCATGAAAATGCCACTTTAATGTTCAGTAGTGGTTTAATGTTCAGTAGTGGTCTCAATAAACCATGTCTGGCATGTACAGTGTAACGAACACCTGGATTCACTTTTTTTCACATATCTATATCAGTTTTCGAAATAAGGCCAACCAAAAACTGCTCTGGACAACCTTGATCGATTAATTGTAGTTTATTTAAGGAATCTCTCCAAATAATAAATCACATAGTCTCGATAGCTAGATGATTTCATAGTTGGGTGATTTCCTGTTCCAACCGGAGATTCATGACTGGTACATCAAAGGGCGTAGTGTGTGCTATCCTGTCAGTTGGAAAGTGCACATAATGGATCCCTTGCTGTTTTTTTATAACAGTAGCCTATCTGGCAGCGGGTTTCCTGTGGATATAACCGTGTGTTTGACATCCAATAACTGCTGATTAATGATCAATGTGTTTCAGTGGCATCGTTAAACAAACAAATTTTTATCTTTACCATAACATATACATGACACTTCATTTGTTATTAGTAATGGCTCACAACCTGCAAACCCACCATGTTAGTTTTTCTTTAGAAAAAATGACATACAATATTATTTCAGCCAGGATAATATCTCTTGATTTTATGTTTAAAATACAAATTTATAATGATTATTGCAGAATACAAATATTTGTCATTTGTTTTCTATACATTTGTGAATATTGACTTAACCTTTAGACTACCGAATTCTTTTACAGACATTTCCCCTCTGTACCGGATTAATTTGGAAAAATACCAGTGTGA
>JAUTCZ010047936.1:0-11609 GCA_032273805.1 Melanodrymia brightae | reverse complement strand
GAGTTTAATATTCTATTTATTACTCCAGACATTTCATTGTTAAACGCTTTTCAAAACAAATTTCACGTCGATGTAACACTGAGAATTAAGAAGACGAAAAGTATGTGCCAACTCATGCTCACAATTTCTGACGTCACATTTTAATAACGTTCCCGTCAGTGGCTGGAGTGGTTTTAACAACCCAATCAGGTGACACATTATAATGTTGTGATATTTCTCACTGAGAAAATATGATTTATATTTCGCCGATTATGTTTGCCCTCTGGAGTAAAAAAAAAGTTACACGATGATTACACTCCAACGTCGAAGAGGAGCGGGACATAGTGCAGCGTTGAGGTTCGATAGCTCGAAGGGTCGATACTCCTCAGCGTACCCGTTGTGTTATTTATCCTGCACTAGTAACATTGCATTGAAATACATCAAATACCAAAGCATATCCAAGTAAATAAGATGTTGTTACACAGCAAGAGGTATTTCTTTACCTCCGCTCATCTATTCAGGATTTATTTACGTTTTGTGCGAAGTAAAACGAGTTCATTGTTGCAGGTATAAACCATATTAATTATTACAGATTCTTATCCATTGGATTTATTTAAAGTTGTTATTTGTATAAAATGCTAGATATGTTTGTAACAACGTTTTGTATAATGTATCACTATAAATTATTGAATAAACTAATCGTTGATGCATTCAATTTCAACGAGTGACTAGAATACTCGTTGATAAAAGTATAAAAATCCATGCCAAGGCTCGGAGTTTATACTTTTATCAACTCGTAGTGATAAATTATGATATCACAAGGCACTTGGAGAGTATCATTTATATATACCTATAAGCTTTACAGCTCAGAAAGTTAGACAACAAATGTATGACCGTGTGGACAGTTTTTGCAATAATGTTGGACAAGGCGGAACAACTTGCAACATGTTTCAATAGTTAGCTGCAGGCTTCATCTTTGCGACAAATGTTGCAAGTTGTTCCGCCTTGTCCAACATTGTTGCAAAAACGGTCTACACGGTCATACATTTGTTGTCAACCAAATGGGGCATTTGTCCTGGTGTAACAGAAACAGAAGTCCGTAGGAATATAGGCCCGACACAATGTAAAATGCTATATGACCTACATACCTAGGATTCCTAGTCCAAACCAGACTTTTATAAAACGCATAGTGTTATTGTGCTTTTTATTACATGAACTCTATGACTTGCAGGTAATAACTAGTTTTATGGATCATGCTATTTGTATCATTCCGTAAATATTTATTTTATTATTTAATTCATTTTGTTATGATATAACAGGACATGCGTTCCTTTTACACCGGTTTATTGCACAATGTTTTTGAAAAATGTATGGCTGTGTAGACGGATATTAAGAAGAGGGGACAAGCTGCAACAAGGTGCAACATGTTGCAGGTTGTTCCGCCTTGTCCAACTTTGTTGCAAAAGCGGTCTACATGGTCATACATTTGTTGTCAAACAAGTGGGGACATTTGTCCGGGCGTGTTGCCCAATGTTTTTGGACAAATGTATGACCGTGTAGACAGGCCTTAACATAGAATGGTACAGTGACCACTTTGTATGAGAATTATTATGACTGTGCTTACTAAAATATATGTGTTTTCCTACATGGTATTTTTCTTTAGCTTCAGTTTTGAAATGAGTAATGTTTAGCTTCATATTTTGAACTTTACATTTGTATATAAAAAATGTTTTCACTAAAGGAAGAGATAAAAACATGTCATCAGTTTTGATATTATCTTTACATCCAAATACGACAAGATGAAAGGAAATTTTAAGGTTACTGATATGGCTACGATATTCCAATAACCAATTTTAAAAAGTCTGGACAATAGTACATTCCCAAAATAGATATTCTATGGATTATTTAAGTTCATGACAGAAGGTGCAGCCCTCACGATCAATTAGTTTTAGCTTGTAAGCAAACGTATTAGTCGTCAGTATTCTAGGTAATATCCTATATTGGAACCATCTTAATTTTACTTCTCGTGTGGTAAGGAAAGGTATCGAATAGATAATAGACCAGTTAAGATTAGAAGTGAAATGACCTTGCCACTTTGCTATAGCAGTAATTGGCACATCCGAAGATGTTAGTATATAATAATATAATTTTGAGCCTTTGGTAATAGAGCACAGTTTTCTTTGAACCTGAGTATCATCTAAAGTACTGTTTGTTTGTTTGTTTCTATCTTATTAATTATTCTTTCCTTAATGTATTAAGGGACTTAATGACACCTTGATATTCTAAGAACGACATATTTAAGCAGTAGCTGTAATTAAATTTATTTAATGAAACAAAATATCCATGTTCAATGACTAAATCCCAAATCTGAGAAATGCCCTCATTCAAGCCAATTATTAAAAAGGGAGGTTTTTCTATCAATTGTGTGACATCATTGCAACACCTTAGCACTCATACAGTTATAATTATGTTGATTATTCCACCCTCAGGTAATATTTTAATGTGTTATGATAAGGTCACGCAAAAACATAGGTGTGTTTAGGGTAATCCTATTTACCATAATTTTACCCCAAATTATTTGTTAAACAATATGGACATGTTACCGTAAACACATCTATTTTGTTTTAGCCTAAATATGTCTAGGCTTTGGTATTGTAGAGTCACCACTCACCACAGTAAATGTGTTCGCATGCTAATTGCTGATGTCCTTCACCGCATCTGTCGCGCGCGCCACCTGGTGACCGCTCATGGAAATAGTGTGTGACATCATCAATATTTCTTGCTATTCACAAACAAACGATCACACACATGAGCATTTGTACTCGTATACAGTAAAGTTACTATCTGTAATTATAGTTGTCATGTGGAGGCATTTACAGACATGTAAAAATACACATGGCGTATAACTGCACTAACAACAGAGGTCATCCAAATATATGTTTATTAATAAGTCAATTTACCTGTTATGTACTGTCTCCTTGTTAACGAACGCAGGCTTTGTTTAGATTAGTGAATTTTTACCTTTTATAATATATTTAGCTTACATACGTACTTATACACTACTAATACTAGCATGTGCAAAAATACATAAACGTGTAATCTTTGGCATAAGAAAATAAAGTACTTTGTATATACCTTAGCATATACACACATACCGCAGTTAACTGTGTATTAATCTTTTTACAAAATAGTGTATGACATTTGTAGACAAATTTTTCATTGCCATTTCCTTTTTGAGTGTGTCATAAAGAGCTATACACGGTAGTAACACCACATTCATTCTGGTTGACAAGTTATCTCAACATATAGCAAGTGTTGCTATTCCTAAAAAGAATGTATGTATGTATGTATGTATGTACGTACGTACGTACGTACGTACATACATACATACGTACGTATGTACGTATGTATGTTAAGTATGTATGTATGTATGTACATGTATGTATATGTATGTACATGTATATGAATATGTATATAAAACAATTCCGTGTCTTAGTTCGAGGTGCATCAAACTTTCAAACTTTGTACAGTGAATTTAATGCTCCCTCGCCTCTCATTGGTATGGTATGTGGTAGGATTTAAATTCTCTTTTCTCTGGCCAGTAAATTTATATAATTTTATTTTATTTCGTACCTCTTACTTCTCAAACTAGTCGTGCTAAAATTTATGGTACATTTTGTGCGGAACTGTGATTGTAAACATCCGATTATCGATGAATTGATTAAGCTATTGTTCTATCTTGTTGGATAAATTTTGTGTGCGAGGTTTTGTAGTAGTTATATTTATAGTGAATAGTTTACCTTGACAGTCGCATGTAGCATTTTTACCAATATATGTTAATACGATTTGCTATGGAATTTTATTTGGTATTAAAGTAATTATGTGTTAAATTGGTAGACGTATTTCGGACCACCTGTATCCAGTACTAAAGCATCTTCAACCTGGATTCCTCCACATACTTGTAGATCACACGGAACATAAAATCCCAGACATTTTCCCCCTCCCCTCCCCATTTTTAAGACGGATACTACCGTGCGTGACCATCTAATCCTATTAGCAACATTTTTGTCAAATAGAATATGTTTTAAGTAACTCTAACTTACATTGTTATTGTTTACAATGTCACTAATTATATGTATATCCAATTCGTTTGTAGTAGTTTAATATGGTCCTTTGAATTTAGCATTTTTGTTATGATACAAATTATTTTACACAAGATTACACATTAAGCTACATTGATATTGTAAGTAATAACATGTATGTAAATAATTACTTTTAATAACTAAAATACTGTATTAGCCACAAAATGTTTTACAAATAGCATTAGAAATCACGTACCATGACATCCGTCTTAAAACTCGGGGTGTGTGCCTTCAATTTATTTTTTAATTTTAACGATATAAACACAACAACAAAAGAAGATGGAACACTAGTATACTTACCACGTCTAATATCTGTGACAGACGCATCCCTATCCTGACCGTCAACAAGGATGTCGGACCTCCTGTCGGCTTGATAAGAGGGTTGTAGTTTTTCTTTTTCATCAAGTCGTAATGTAGCTTCTTGGCTGCAGGCTCCATAACGCCGGACACACATGTGGTCATTCCCATTAGTACGTACACAAACATGGTATACGTCGTCTCCATGGCGAACCAAGCTATAGGTAACTTTCACAGCACACTAACTTGAGCACATGAGTTTTAGACACTTTTCACACGTATTCGTCATGTCAATATTACACCAATATCGCAGCATTTGTTTCCTGTACAAAATTGTATAAAAACAATGTTAGCGAGAACAAAAAAGTCACATCATTTTATGAAATGTCGAAGAAAAACTGTCTAATATCAAACAATCCGGAGAGAAAAAACAGTCCAATATTAAACTGATTAAGCTACATATTGGATGGAATTTCTACATAGATTTATAAATATCATATTAAATTACTCACTCGAAAGGAACCCGATTTGCTGAATCCTTCGTGCGCATTGCATATATGGAGGTTATCCGCAATTAGCCTATTTAGTGGAGCGCCAGCGAACAAAAATCCGTTCCTAACTAACGAAAAGAAATTTCGATGTCCGTTTCTTGTCAGTGGTGATTATTAGATGTTTCAAGTATTAACCGTGTATATCGGTAAGCTCTCAGAAAAGCTGGAACCACGCATCATAGGATGGATGAAGTTTGCACGTTATTAGATGTCTTAGCGCAAGATACCTCTTGTCCAGACATGGCTCACAACTGATGCATGGGTGTAGACAGCATAGGTCGTGTTAAAACACATTATTCACGTTGTCGGTGTATAATTCATAAAAGCCAGTCGCAAAAGATCATCCCCTTAAACTGGCCGGATCCCAAAAGTTCTAAAGATGAGTTAAAAAGATTGAAGCATGGCTTTTGACGCCATTTCGGCAATCCTAGAAAGGTTCAATACAGCCTAGATGGAACAGATTGCCAAATTCTCAAAGTTCAGGGAATGCCGTTATATCGATCGGGCAAAAAGGCCTCTTTTGTGAACGCCAAGAAATACACATGCGTGCGACTCCGCGCTTCAAAGGCACACCGACAACAGTATGCGACAATAGACGGTGTTTGTTTTAGCCAATTCGGTTTCGCAAATGTTGTCACAGAAGTGTTATAATTATGTAATAGGGAGAGTTACAAGTTGGTATTGTGCCACGCATTCAATTCCAGTTGATAAGGGATGCCAATAAATGTCCGCACCGAACTGTTAACAATAGACATGATATCCAAAATGATCGCACTGTATAATATCAAAGCGCAAGAGCCAATAGGGGTTTTATTAGCTAAGTCGTGTCGGTATACACGCATACGCGACTGGTTGAATAGTGATGACATTGGGTGTTTCCGAAATGCGATCATATCCTGCCCACCGATAATATTTGTTTTAAACATGAGACAGCGCATGGCTTTAACGGACCTCCGTGGTGTAGTGGTTAACGCCACGGACTACATACTGGTAGGAACAGTGTTCGAATCATACTCGCCGATGACATTTGTTTTAAACAAGAAACAGTGCATGGCTTGAATGTGGAACATATTTACAACAAACAAAAGGTTCGAAGTTTCTATATTTAACTACGCCATGGACACAACCTTGAAACTGCGTCTTAGCACACGGTACCACTGCGGGGTGGGGGAGTGGTGTGTAGGAGGTTATGGGGAGTGGTCTTGACATTAGACTAGGTAAAAGCACCCTGAGAAAAGTTACTATAGTATGTCGTAAGCATCCGCGTAGCACTAACAACATGTACTTGTTTACAAGGAGGAACTCATAGTTATATTAAAGTATAATTGAAATATCATAGGAGTCGTAATCATTGTAATGATATTTGGCGCTCATATGCAACCACTATCAGTCTCTGTAAGCCAGACCATTATTTTGGCTCTGTTTTCGCTATTTTTATTAGCGTTGAAAACGTTCTAGAATAATTACGCCATCTACAAAACAATGTTCTACCTATTATGTACTCTCCCACATATCAGATCTGACAGTGCATACCACGATCTTTGTTGACCAGTAGTGGGACACTGGCCGTTTTAAGTGGTGTATACCTACCTATTCATTGAGCCTTGCGGAGCACTCATTCTAGGTTGGAGCCAGTACTGGGATTAACAATCCCATGCCAAGAGTGGTATTCGAACCCAGTACCTACCAGCCGTTAGCCCGATGGCCTAACCACTACCCAACAGAGACCAAGAGAATAAACAGAATGTCTGTATCATACTATTATACATGTTATTATCACTACTACTGTAGCTCATTTGAATATATGTCTCTGTGTGTAATTGTGCTGCTTTGATGGTAATGAAGAAACACTGTCTCTGATTCTGGGTTGATGGTATAATGAAAAATACTTTCTCCAAAGACAAACTAATTGGGGCAAACCCTGGGATATATCTGCTATAATCAGCAGACGTATTTAATCAGCGGTCTTCACTCGAATACATCGCATGCATCGCTCTTGGATCCAGTTTGAACATTAATGATATAGTCGGATGACGTGACATCGAATGCGTTCTGTCCTCTTTGATCAGATAATAACATTCAGTCCTACCTGTCTGTAAAGGCCACATACAGAACCGGCATAAACTGGTTTTAATAAGCAGGTGGCCTTTATTTACAGGCTAAGATACCTAATGGACATATCTGAAATGTTCTTTATAGAAAAAGTGGTTGTGATGCTAAGGTGACTTAGAGCTGGAGCGAATGTAGGTAAATGCAATATTTGTGACATATGTCTGACTAATAGAGAATATGTATTTAATAAAGTTAACATTTACTTATATTTTATTACTTACAGTACGTAGGGCCTATATCCAATGCGTTTGTAGTGCGGTCCTTGGACTTTCTCAGTTATTTTTCACAAGGTAATAAGGATTATTCTTTACTTGGTGAGTGAATAATGTAACATGTGATGAACTCGATGACGTAGTTGGGTTAATCAAACGACTATCTCTCATATTCTTCATAGGAAAGATACTGTAGCTGATTGATTGACCTAAACATTTTCTAAATGCTATGTTGTATTTAGATTGCACAGATTTTTTGCAAAGCCATAGCGGATGTTCCACGATCAGGTGTTGATAAGCGCAATGTTTAGTAGTATAGCGATAGGGCGCCACACCAATAATAACACTGGAATAGTTCTTTGTTTTAAGTCTAAAGCCGGTGTAAAAAGAACAAAACAATGTATAACGCTATCCGACATAACTATAGGATTCTTAGTCCAGCAAGACTTGCATAAATCCCATACTTTTATGTTTGTTTTTGGGTACACCAACGGTAACAATTGTAGGTAATATCACGCTATTCGATTTATTCCGTACAGTTTCATTTGATTATTTAGCACATTTTGTTACGATATTACCGACTGACTGACTAACCTTTGTTTACGGTTCACATATCCACCAAAATGTAATGATCATGTACCACTCCCCCCACCCCACCCATCCCCTCACCCCCGCACCACTGGGCACAGTCCGCTAAAGAGTTCAAGGACACATTTTCAGGGATGTGTCCAGTACGATATTACTGGACTTGCGTTCCTTTTATACCGGATTGGACAAATCTAAATGCAACCACCAATAATATAACGAAAAACAACATTGTAAAAAAGTTTTACCAAAAGCAAAATGATGTTAATTAAAAACTACATGTATCTATTTACTTAATTTTTTAGATACTAGTAGACAGTTACAAACACGTGAAGCATGTTTACTTGTATTTGTTTACATACGTTAGCTATCTGGTGCACGTAACACTATACTTCACTCCGTTAAGCACTCATAACAGTGAATACTATACACCTGCAAGACATATGCATTGAGATAGCACTTATTACATCACCAATTTACAATCTACCACTAAACGACACAATACCGTGTAATCGTAAAAATCTAGCGCGAAAAACAACACATTTTCTGTGTTATTGCTTAATTTACCATCTCAAATTATATACGCCAGCTTAGCTGCCATGTTTGACAAATATACGGTTGAAATACAGTGTGTAGTCAACCATACTGCGCATGCACTATACTGCACATAACTGTACATATTTGATGTTTCCCTGTCGTGGACAGAACTCTTTGGCGAAGTTAGAGGCTGTGCCCATGACAGGTGTGCTTGGACAGTTTTCTGATGGAAGCACACCAAAAATGACCAAACCCCAACCCTGTTTAAAGGGAAGAGGTCTCTGGTTTTGGCCCCAAACGTATTTGCTCTGTTGCGCCTGCAAAACATAGAACTGTTAGAACTCTGCGTATGGGTGTTTTGTCGAGGTATGCGTACGACGTGCAATATAAAAAAAACACACCGCTGTGTAAGTGAAAAAGACTCCCTTTCCATTTGGGCGCGAAAAGCACGGTCACGTGACAATACGATAAAGCGGGTTGCATGCAACTAAACTTGTATGTTAGCGAAAGAGAAAACACTGTTTATTCAGATAAGTGCACACATGTATTATATGATTATAAACATCAATACAAATGTCAAAATGTAAAATCGATTTTTGTACCTTATACGAATACCTCCACAAAATACGGGGCTGAGAATCATTTGTCTATAGGCGCAGCGCTGTGGAAACTTTTGACGCCAGGATCGGTGACTGAGGGTCTTTAACTTACATAAGTATATCATCTGTATAACATGATTGCAACAATGGTACTATTCAAAATTCACACACCGTATTATTAAATTTTATTACAATGTTCAATACTTATTATATAAAAACTCTATGTGACTAAAATCTGAATAGAAAATATCAATTTTATTAGAATGTTCAATACCTATTACTAGTATGTAAAAACTCTATGTGACTAAAATCTGAATAGAAAGTATCAGTTCAATCCAACCCTAACTCCCTCACTGACCCTGATCTTAAAGGAAAGGCAGAAAGGAAGCACAATAGAACGTGTTTCTGGCCACAGACGAGGTGGAAAGGTTTAAACTCTCTGGTGTGGCTGTTGTGGTCTTTGTTACAGGATTAACACACGAAATCCGATTTAATCCGAATGCATTATTGAAAAACAGATGTGATATTGCATTGGTGGTACAAAGTGAACCTTGTTTGAGTTGCACCTATATTCAGTAACAGTCTGTATTCGACGATCACAGCCGGCCACGGTTGTATAGAGTGCATTATACCAACTAAAATCCCATAGCCGATCATGTTAACAAATGTGCTTAAAATTACTACAAATAACCTAGTACGCGCACCATAAATATAACTAATACAACATCTCACACATAAAATTAATCCAAGGAAATGGGACCTTGTCCAGCTTATTTCTGAGGGTTGGGTTGGGTCATTTTTGGTGTGCTTCCATTAGAAAACTGTTCAAGCACACCTGTCATGGGCACAGCCCCTGACTTCGCCAGAGAATTCTGTATACACGGCAGGTTATTTCTGAGCTAATCGGATGATTATGTGGGAATCCCAGTGTTCGCATAAAATCACCGGCTAATTTTACCCCATACATGTTTGAAGCAAGACTGTACTTGCTAAAGTGGTACCAGATGAAACACAATTATCTAGCCAGATTAGACTGCATTTTATAGCAAAAAAACAGTTACATATAATTATTACCATGCTAGCAAGCCAAACAACTTTAAGTGCGCTACTAAAAGTTGGGTGCACCTCGAACTATGACTGGAAACTTCATTATTTGGTATTGTGCACCCTATAGTGTTAAGCCGGGCGCATATCTTTGCGATTCTGTCGTAAGCGGGTTGTTGGAGCCGATTAATGGGAAGCTGTCAGGAGCAAAACATTATTGTGTCGTTTCCGAAAAGTGTGCCATTCCGCCTCCCCCTCCCAACCCCCGCACATAAGCGATATTCTGGTTCTTGTCACAATACACATTTGACACATTATATGTATTCTGAAGAAAGACACTCCATCCCAGTGTGATCATTGTCGATGTACATTGACAGTGCGTCACATTTTGGTTGATTGTGGTCATTTACAGCCAATTAGAGACAATATAATATTTGGTAACAGATGTGTGGTGGGATCATTTAGGTTCCACCCACAACATGTTTTAAAGTTTCTAAAAGAAACACATTATTTTTGGCAAATTATAAAACTTTTGCACAGTTTGCGCACGTTTATTTCCGATTCACGCAGCTTGCGCATGCACATTTTTGTTCACAAGTCAATAAATCTAAATAAAATTGGCGACAATCCTTAGAATATAAAAAAGCTACTAACTACAGTAACTATTCCATATTAATAAGTCCTATACCTGAGCGAACTAATTACAACATGTCACCGGTCAAAGATCACGAAAAATAAAAATATTTTAATTATGTCATATACTTCATATTACATGGAAATATATTTAATAGTCCATAAATACCCCCCACACCTCGTAACTACGCCATTCATTACACTTTGTCTTTGAGGAATTGCTTTGAAGATTGCATAAAATTTCCATCTCAGTAGATTCCAATAGGCTGCCAATTCTGCTTGTAAACCCACCGACTAATACTTTATTAGGAATGAGGGAACAGTCTAATATCAGGAAGAATAGCGAACAGTAATACGGACATGTCAGCCAATTTTTCGCCTGATCGCGTCCTTCAAGGAGGGACAATACCAGCGATTAAACTGCGAACACACAAGTATTATTGATCTGACAAGAGGACGCAGTACGAATTTTAAAGTACTTGGCTTCTTTTTAAACAATATATAATTATCAGCTTGTCGTATGCTGAGAACTTTGTCAGCACAGGAAACAAGTTACGTCCTTTGCTCAGAGTTAGTTATTTAGATATAATTTATGATTTACGTGCACTGTAAACCGAGAAAATTTCGCGTGCTTTTAATTTTCGCGTAATTCGTGACAGATCTTAATTCGCGAAAATTATAAGCACGCGTAATTTTCCCGCTTATAGTGTGCTTTCATGTACCGACGGTCGTTCGCGAAATTTAAAC
This sequence comes from Melanodrymia brightae, assembly GCA_032273805.1. Lineage (NCBI taxonomy): Eukaryota > Metazoa > Mollusca > Gastropoda > Neomphalida > Peltospiridae > Melanodrymia > Melanodrymia brightae. The sequence continues at coordinate 171 of JAUTCZ010047936.1, read as the reverse complement.
ATCGCGAACATGCGTTTATGGGCGTATTCGCGAATAAAACACGTCGCAATATTAATTGCGGTTTACAGTACAGTGAAACCTCAGTAAACCGGAATTCCCTCTAAACCGAACATATTTTGAAGTCCCAAACAGCCTTATGTGCTGTATTTAAACCTCAGTAAACCGAACACC
>JAUTCZ010047925.1:0-11609 GCA_032273805.1 Melanodrymia brightae | reverse complement strand
CGTCCAATAACCGCTGATTTATAATCGATGTGTTTCTAGTGGCGTCGTTAAATAAAACAAACTTTACTTTACTTCTTGTGACAGGTTGAAGTAAGCAAATCGAGTCTCACTGTAGTTATGATTGCACATTGGTCTGCCACATACGATCAGTCGTGTAAAAGACAGCAAGGCAATTTCGGAACAAAGTCACATGTGGCAGTTACGTTTATTTTACACGACGTATAAATGATCTTATGGTGTGCATTTAATAACCTATCGTCATTAATCAATGTGCTCTAGTGGTGGTTAAACATACTTTTTATATTTTTTGTAATAAGTCATTACAGTCACTTTAAATGGAATAATTCACAACACGTATTTTCATGTTTTTCATTCGTCATGAGATTTAGCGAGTGACTAAAATGACACTTAAACTTGATAAAACATAGTAGCGAGTTTAACAGTTTATTTATTATTCCAGACATTCATTGTGGAACGCCTTTCAAAACATGTATATTACGTAGGCCTATTAAACAATTCTTTTTTAATGATTAGTTTTTCTATATTACCCTGTTCCATTTTTGTGGTCGGTTACGTTAAGAAGGGTTTAGAAAATGTCTTGCAAGACTGGGCTCATGGGAAAGTTCATTATCGTTAACAAATTGATTGAAAAACAACACATGTATTTGGATGAGTTAATTTCATTGTTATTTCTGATTTTACAAGAGATCTTCATTACATTCCATATCTTCTCTGTACCCTAACATAGTTAGAAGTCAACGTTTCATATTGAATTAATATTCTCATAATGAAAATCTGTAGCGCCACTAGTTCTCCATGAGTTATCTCCCATATATACAGCCCATACCTTATTATAAATCGAAATTGTATTTATGTCGATAATAAATACGATAAGAGTTTATGTATAATTTGTTACAGTCTCAAATTAAAACCAGCAAAGTATGACAAAAACAAAATACATATTAACATTTTTATTTATGTGAAGTCTTTTTCAGCTTCACAATAGACACAATATGATACGATAAATGAATGCCAAAAATGAACATGAAGCAGTTGAGATTTGTTTGCCTACTGTAGAACCAAAAAACTCTTTATCCAAGCAGCAAAAACCTTGGGATTAGTGGACTTCCTTTAATGTGGACTAATTCCATAACAGCCAGTGCTAGGCAGAACATATTTTTGTAGGTATTAATATAGTTTTGCTTCAAATCCCAATCCATTTTACTTATATGAGAGCACCAAAATAGCAAGATGGAACTTATACTTCTCTTGAGTAAAATCTACTTCAGTTGTTAGTGTCCACCTGAAGTGAATGATGGATCAATCCTATTCAGAAGACATTTTTATCCCGTATTATAACCGTTAGTCCAAGATTGATAATGTAACCTTTGTGGTGGCAGTGGTTTTCTTTTGAGATCACCATTCTATTTTTAAAACAAAATCTGATAAATTCCTTGATGGAACTGGTTTATTCAAGACACCATTTTGTAATAAATCAATTCCATATAGACCTGTATCAAACCGTTATCTAACGCACTACATTTTCTTAAAAATAGTGAAGATCGAGAACTTTTCATTGCTGATTCAGGTTCTGGTTCTAGCCAATAAAAATCATGATAATGTTGATAAATATCATCAGTGTTCTCCATCAGAACCAATCAGACTTGATGAATTTTCCTTGTCCTCATCTCCCTCTTCCATTGGTTGACTGTCATTAATACCGGCCTCTGATTGGCTCTCGTCCAGGTTTCCAGTCCCAGCAATCTCAGACTCATCTAGAGTTTGATCTTCTTCATCCTCTTCTTCAGCATCCATAAGGAAGATTCGAACTCGCCGTCTCGAGGAGAACAGCTGCAAAAACACAAAAATATACAGATACAGTGAAACCCCACTAAACTGAACCCTCAGTAAATAGGAATTAACTTTCAACCAAACTTATTTCAAAGTCCCAAACAGCTGAAAGAAAAGTGCTTTATATAATCCTCAGTAAACAGAATACCTCTCTAAACTGAACATTTTACTCAGTCCCAATGTGTAGTAAAAATAGGATGATTACATTTTTTAACTGCAACTGAGCCAATCATTTATATTTATTACTACAGTGGACATTTCAACCAAAGATGCCATAGCCAAAATAGCAAGTCACCATCAAAACAAACTTATTGCCATGTTTGCTGTGCCTAAGCAGTGTTTTGCATATTGGATGTCAAGGTGCTAAATATTAGTAATGGGTGCCAGCAATGTTCAGTGACATTCAGAGGGTGTAGATAGGCTTAAATCCCCAATACGTTAGTGGTGGGATGGGTGGTTGAAGGGGGAGAACAACGTGGCTCCCTCATGGCCATAGTTTCTCCCAACATTTCTAAATAGTCAAAGAAAAGTGGATATTATAACAACTAGCTGATTTCTCTATAAACATTTTAATTATAGTATAGTCTTAGTATATTATATTCATTAGAATTGTTAGTTAGTTATAACTTATTTATATGCTTATATCCAACTTAGATTCAAGCATGTTTGTCCTGGACATAGTCCACCTGCTTCAACAGAGAAGTTATTGTTAGTATGAGTGTAAACCAGCTGCCTATTACTAAACAGTAATGGATTTTTTATATGCACTATCCCACAGAAAGGGCAGTACCGGTACTGGTACATACCATAGCTAGTGTAAGTAGTGTACACCTACCCATTGAGACTTGTGAACCACTCACTAAAGTTGGAGCCGGACCTGTAATTAAAAATCCCATTGCCTCAAGCAAGATTTGAACCCAGTACCTACCAGTCATGACCTGGTAGTTTAACCACAACACCACGGAGACAAGCGTTAGAATTTTTGTGAGATTATTATCTTATTTTGCTTTTGCTCTTGCTGATCGGTGGTACCTTTTTATTTTATGATACTATAGTCGCAAAAGGAAATGACAAATATGGATGCAACCATTTGATAAAGATTATGCATACTAACAACAGTAGCTGTTTTTCGAGTTCCACTGACTGCAAATGAATGAGCCTTCATGTTTTCTAGATGACGATAGTTATGTTCATTCAGCAAAGGACCAACATCAACCTGTTTGCTGCAAACAAAAAACAAGAATGTTTTAATAAAACAGATTTGAAAATAACAAAAGTATACTATTTTTTCTTTGAGTTTAAATGAAATTATATCAAAAATTAAACAAATTAAAAAACCAAAAAAACACAACACAAAACAAAACAAAAGAATTTTTTCCCCCACATATCTCACAATTTGGTGTTTTCAGCCCTAATTTCATTACCACATTGAAATTTCAATTTAAATAATTGCTTGAAGTAATTTCATGTTTGTTCTCTCTTTAATATAACTGTGTTGTTGACACATAATATTTAATACCTTTAAAATAGCCAAAAAAATAGCACTTTTTATATTTGTGGAAAATGCCAAATGCAGTAAAAAAATTCTAAATTACCAAATTTTAATACCTAACATTAGTTACTTTGATGCAAGGGTACATCATAATACAATTAGGATTAAGTATTTAATGATATTATTTTTTTAAATTAAACTCATTGATTACTATGGTATCCAAAACGGCTATCAAAAAGTCATAGGCAACCTATCGATATGCAGTATAGATAGTGACAGATGATTTTAATTATTACATACGAGGGCAACATACGATAACATTTAATATGCACTTTAATATTATTGCCCTAATAAGTAATAAAACCAAATGAAGTGAAACCTACTCCAGTGGCCAACTCTATTAGCAGCCACCTGTCTTAAGTTACTTGACACTTTTATTTCCTACCAAAACATCTAATTTAGTACCATGTTAACCTGTATTAAGCAGCCATTTCTCTTATGAGGACAACATTAGTTACTCCCTTGGGTGGCTGCTTAACACAGGTTTCACTGTATTACATGACCGTGAAAGTAAATTATAATTATTTAAATCTGAACACAAATTAGACAAAAATCACATGCTCTGTGGTTTAAAGATTTTTAATATGTTCATGCATTCACAAATCCCTATCAGTCACTCGCACACTTTTCCTGTCATTGCTCAATTGTCTTAAACACAACAGTCAAATTAAAGACTACCTTTTATTGAAAAGGCGACGAGGCAGGTGAGAAAAGACAATATGATCTGCCCATCTGTCAGACAGACACCATGACAGTTGCAGATCTAGTCCTATTGGCTGCAATGACACTGTCGTTACTTTCTACTTAGTCTCGACACAATGGCAAAAAGGCGATGGTCACGATGTCAGAAGAGATGGGGGTGATTAGTCCAAATGATGGCACGCAGGTCATAAGACATCTGTGATGTATCATTGTTTCCACTCCAACTGGATAGCATCCCATGCGACCTTCCCCGACCTCGTATTCTCATAGAGGCTGCAAGGCCAGAGCTGTGTGGTCAAATTGGCCCCATCACTCGTGACTTAACCCCTTTCCCATCAAACAGACACAAAAACAAGTCCAACAAGCCATGCATCAAGGAGATAACCGCCTCAATAAGATGTTCCTTAATACTTTGACTCAGTCGACCTCTCATTTGACCCAGGCTGACCCATCCAACCTTAGAACAATAGGATGACCCTACACTAGACACTGGGTGGTGGATGCAAGTGGTCATATTGTACCTCACTGACATGCCGTGAAAAGAAGTGGAATTCGTGAGTGGGAAGACTTGCGTTATGAAAGGAGTCGGTACAATAACTCTGAATGATGTGTGGATTGAAGAAAAGGATTCACACCAAATCTCAGAGCTGTAACCAGAAGAAGTCTCATCAAAACCTTTTCAGGAGTTGCAGGCATGAATTATGGACAACTGATGACACGGTTTAGCTCACAGCACAGGTTAAGGAGAAACATAAAAAGATGAGTGGGTAGATCAGCATTGGCTTAACAATAACCCAAAGCCACCGTCAAATTAATGTCCTAATCACATTTACAGGTATTGTACCAGTACTTGCAGCTCTGGCAATTCATCTTTGCAAGAATGCTAGAAATATCTCTGTGCTTACCAGCTGAATGTTATTGTTGGTATGACAATAATCAGACAAAAATGACAAAAGCACATGTTTTCAAAGTGCAATTTAAAGTATAATACTTGGAGGAAATATAGGTGACCCCCGGTAGTTAAAAATGTCACACTGAAAGTGTTGACAAGTAAAGTTTGTTTTAATTAACGACGCCACTAGAAATACATCGATTATAAATCAGCGGTTATTCTGACGCATGGTTATATTGACACCAATCTTGAAGATGAACAAAAATCATTGTTAAGTACAGTATTGCATTTGATGTTATAGTAATTATTTTGACTAAAAATACAAGAAATACTACTTTCACAAACGAGTAGTCGCAACTTAATAGCTGTTTGTTTAAATTATGATTCACATTATTAAAACTACTATCAATCTATATTCTTAGCATTTGTGCAGTCCTGTTTGGTGCACACAAAAAATGCACATTATATGAACAAACATATTTAGTATTTATACTGAGGATCAATTGCATTTTGAGATTTCTAAATAAGAATAAGGTTTCCGGTATTCAACTTGATGGTACTTCCATAAATCAGCCTATAAAGGTGACGGCCATTGTTTTCCTGAATGGGAAGACATCCTACGAGAGATAATGTCAAACAGGTGTGGTTGTTCAATCGCCTGGACACCTTCAAGTGCATCCTGTCACACAAATCACCACTTCAATTAATTTCCAATAAGATGAGTGGGACAAGACACCAGTGCAGTGATGTGAATAATAATCCAATGTAGTAGCAGTAAATGGCGATGTCTTTCTCAATGGAGTGAGAACTGTGGGTTTTGAAAACTGTGAAACTGTAAACATAACGGTTCAGCATTTTATTTAATGTACGTCCGAGTCATGTTGGGTGTCACTGGGGTGTTAATTTTTGTACTGCGATGACTGTTAACTTATAGACAATTATTAGTGGGGCAATTAATTTAACCATATTTAAAATAATTATAACACAACATGGGCTAATGTTTAACAAAATTTGGGTTCAGGCGTCATAGTTAAATGATACAAATTGGGAAAATGTTGATAATTGGGTGTCAAATTAGAATTAAGAATTCTCAAACTAGTGATATTGCCCATTTAAAAAGAATGATTTTTAACAAGCTGAATATCAATCACTGACAATGTACTTACATATTTGATACTGATGCAACATTTTCCGTTGTTTTGAGACGTGTGTAGGCTACGTTGTTGAGAACAGACAATGGAAGCTGGATGAGGACGGGGTTGCCATCATCTTTATCTTCCTGCAGCATCAGACATAGTGTGTGCTCATCATAGACAGCAATGTCCAACACTTGGTGATGGCTACATCTGTACGGAAGAAGAACAAAACTAATTTTATAAAACATTAGGGCAGACGCTCATGAGTCCAGACCTTGACAGACTAATGCTTATCTGTTTATACATGTATCTGTTTAAACTGTCTACATGTATATCTATTTAAACGGTTTATAATATATCTATTTAAACTATTTATATTGTTCGTTTAAACTCATGCCTAAACTGTTTACATCTATCTAAACTCTACATCTGCCTAAAGTGTTTACATCTGATTACGTAATGTGTTGCTGTAGCAATTTATATGAATGGTAACAGCATCTTGTGAATAAATGCATTATTTTGCAAAATATCATAACTGATAATTTTATCAATTTAGGTTATCTCCCTTGAAATTTTTATGTAATTCCAAAGATAAATTGAAATATGAAATAAACAGGCCTGTTCAGAGGATTTATCCCACATGGGGAAAATTGCATGCAAGCCATCTATCAGGTTCAATTTGCTAATACTCTGTATTAGTCTCGCTGATTTTAGAGTTGGTTACAAAATACATATCTTCTATTTTACTTCTTAGAACCAGTATAATCACATGACTTCAATGCAAAACTGACCGAAGAAAAGTTTGTGAGCATGCCAGCTACAGTATGCCATATGATAACTACACGTACAAACAAAGCTACAACATTGTCAAGGCTAGACATGCATATAATATTCATCAAGTTGTCTTAGTAGTTAATCGGTTACGGAATGGGATATTTTATACACTTTCCCAGACAGGATAGCACATACCACAACCTTTGATGACGACTAATTGGATTAATTGCGTTTAGAAATCTCAATGGATCTACTGATAAGGATCGATCCTTCAACCTCAGACAGACACTCTAGTGCTGAGCTACAAGTAAAATCTCCCTCCATGCTAAACCAAGACAGTCTGCTAGAGTGTAACAGGCGTGAAATCATCTGTGCCTCTAGTCTGCAGAATCTGGTCGGAACCCCAGCCCGCCCCCACCCCCACCCTTTACAATCACTGCAAGACAGTTTGCTAGAGTGTAACAGGTGTGAAATCATCTGTGCCTCTAGTCTGCGGAATCTGGTCGGCCCTCCCCTTCGCGATCACTGTTTTTTCTACCACAGAAAGGGACAGTTGGTAAACCAACATCAAGCAGAACTTGCCGAATGGAGACAAAAGATGAACTGTCAGCCATAGGACCTTTCTGCCATGTGCATGACAGGTTAAATTAAGTCACCGCCATCCTGAGGGGACTTGGTAAACAAAGCCCCTCAAACAGCCATGTTCCAGTGAAAAGACTGGTAATGAGTTGGAATAATACAACAAATGAACACTAATTTACTCTAACTTTCTATTGGGGTGCGACCTCCGACCCCTCAAACAATAGCTAGAATGATCAGTTTTCAGTTACTGATATTACAAATGTATTTTGAATTTTGATATGGTTGTTTGCTGCTGTTAACCGCTTAACTTTCATAAAGACTTCAGGGCTACGACTGGAGACAAATTATAGCATACATTTGAATCAGTCTATAACAGCGACTGTAACTTAATCAATTGTAGCCAATAGTAGTCAAATAGATATCTAGATTTAAGAGAATTAGTTTTAAAACTCAATCAGATTGTAGCTATTGCTGAGGATTGATCTTGTCGGTCCAAATATAACATCTAGTTGTTTTAATTACAGTAGTTATATTATGGAGAAAATGGTAAATTAAAGAGAATCACTTGCCATTTTGGTACTAAAAGTGCAATTACATGACAATGGTATGAAGTGGGTTATACACAAATTCATTTGCATATAAACAGAAGAGAAATCACTGTCCTTGTTTATCTACATATAATATTATATGGTTTACATATTATTATATGGTTATAAACGTGTACAGAAATGTCAAAATTTTATTATATTCCGTAAAATTGTGTTTTGCAATTCGCACGAATACATCGCCAAAACATGTAGCTCATTATTTCAAACATTTCTAATGTAACGCTATTGTCTGGAGATGCAGCAGACTGAGCAGAGTGGAAATGTTTTGCGTGATTGAGTCTTTAAGTTTAATGAAGATAGAGAAGAAAGACCACTCTAAACCACTGTTATCAGTTGAAAATCAAATAGCTTGCCATAGCAACAATAGTATGAATTATGCTTGCCTAAGATCAATCACTACGCAAATTACTCGTATAAACTGCAGATACTGCATCACTTTATTTTACCATTACGTGACAATATCTGACAGCAAAATTAACACTTTATATATAATTATATCACTTCTAAATATACTGGACACATTTTAATATTTGTAAGGAATATACATATACATGTACTCAACAATAATGTGAAAATTGATCAACATGCAATCTGATCTCTAATTACACTAAATAGATCTAAGAACATCAAATTCCGAGATCTGAAATAAAAAAAATTACGAACTTTAAGCAATGCTGTTTGGCTACAGACATAATTTTAGCTGCAATAATCACAGCTGATGACAGATCAGTAATTTAATAACAATAGGAATTGCTTAGCTTAGCAGACATAATTTACTTTTCAGTACATTTATATATACATTTATATTTATTTATACATGAACAAAGAAAAGAGAAATGTGATAGTACTGCTTTAAGACATGTGAACATCATCTGCAGCTCAATGTGGTGTGACGTACATCAAGGTAAAGAATACCACGACAACGTGACGCTGCTTGCATTATGATATGAATACATACAGTAGTGCAGTGATTGCATGATAACCCACGCAACCAACCCCCTGCAGGTGTGCACTTATCACTGAATCAGCTATTAAAAAGGTGCAAGAAATTTGAATACAGGTGTGAAACGTGGATCATAATAACTCCCAACACGAGGATATTTAAAAATTAAAGGAAAGGTTGCAATCACCAATGATTTGAAATATTAAATTTACATCAATAGGAAAACTGTCAAAAACGTAAATTTTAAGACGTAATGTTACAATATTTATTATGTATACTTTTATAAAACTGTATTACATGATGACCAGCGGATTTAGAATTTGTGAAAGAACAGCACTAAGTAGTTTTGAGTTTATAAACTGCAATGTAGATTTATAGAATACTCAAAAAGCTATGTACAAGGAAACACAGTTTAACTAGCACAAATTTGGTTGGTTGTAACTTATTTACGTGCTTATATCCAATTAAGGTTCAAGCACGTCTGTCGTGGTCACACAGTCCAGCCGCCTCGGCTGTCTGTCCAGGACAGAAGGTAGTTAGTTAGTTAGTTATAACTTATTTACGTGCTTATATCCAATTAAGGTTCAAGCACGTCTGTCGTGGTCACACAGTCCAGCCACCTCGGCTGTCTGCCCACGACAGAAGTTAGTGTTAGTATGAGAGAGGAAACCCGCTACTCCAAATTGATAAGTATAGCAAATGATCTTCCATATGCACTTTCCCACATACATGTTAGCACATACCAAGGCCTTTGTTAGACCAGTTATGGACACTGGTCGGTATATGTGGTATTACACCTACCCATTGAGCCTGGCCGAGAGTGAGATCCACGAGCGGGATTCGAACACCGATCCTACCAGCCTGTAGTCCGTGGCGTTAACCACTACACCACGGAGGCCAAGGACCATATTAAGCTACTACACATGTTGAAATTGTAAGTTAAATTGTAAATTAAAGCAATAAAACGAAAGTAAATGTTAATTTTAGTAATAAAAATGCTGTCTTCGCCAGAAATATATTACAAATACTGAATAACTCGAAACTGTGCCTTTAATTGTTCTAGACAATTCTTCTTGTTCTGACAATGACACTTTTTCAATTTTCTGCATGGTCCGTGGGTCCAGTGAGGTGAATCGATCAGGTCAAGTCTGTGTATTCTTGCGCGCAGATTTCCATCGGACGCTACAATAATATTCAACGTCTAAACATTAATCATTTCTGTCTAATAACAGATGTCCGTTATTAACTGCATTATCCTAACACACACTTTGTGCTATTGTACGTGTCAGTTATATTAATAACAGTGCCAGTTTTAATAACAATGGAATATTACGTATAGACTGATTTTAAAGGGACAGTCTCGACTTTAAGACGAGTGGTACTGTATTAATAACCGTACCAAAACCTGAATATTGCGTATACTGATTTTAAAGGGACCGTCTCGACTTTTAAGACGAATGCCACTGTATGTGCGCGTCTTATGCCATTTGTAACATATTTCTGGCTAATAAAGCATTTTTTATTACTAAAATTACCATTTATTTTCGTTTTATTGCTTACAATATGTATATCCAATGCGTTTGTAGTAACTTGAGTTCGGTGGCACTCGTCTTAGAAGTCGGGACTGTCCCTTTAATATTTGTGGGTTTTCTTTTCTGCCTGTGTCGGGATGGGTCAAGGGATCGATCCTCCATAGCGCAAAACCTTTTATGGGCTATTTTCCTTTCCAACCAGTGATACACGACTGGTTTATCAAATTATGTGGTGTGTGCTATCCTGTCTATACATGTAGGATAATGCACAAACGACCCCTTGATCTTTTTCGGAAGAATAGCCCACGTAGCGGCGAGAGCGGGTTCGTCTGAGACCATGTGTCAATATAACCGCTGATTTATATTCGATGTGTTTCAGCGGCGTCGTTAGAAACAAACTATCTTTTAGATGCCTAAGTTCGGTGGCATTCGTCTTAAAAGTCGGGATTGTCCCTTTAAAATTTGTGGGTTTTCTTTTCTTGTTTACACAGGAAGCGTGCAGTTCAATCTAACTATCCACCGCTACATGTGGTTTCGTGGGTTTCCGACTCCAATCACGCGCTTGCTATAACATATTGGTGTTATTTGCAACGACCAATAAATATACTCGATTGAAAATTAATCACGTTCAGTCTCATTGTACTGCGATAAGCGCCAAACGCAACGTGCATTTTCCCGCCATAAATTCCGAGAACACACGGAAAGAGGATATTGGGACCATGTTGGACGGAAAGTCCAAGCAATCTATGAAATTACCCACATCTCCAATTCCGGAGCAGCGTGTTGAATAATGAATGGTCAAGGATGGACAAGGAAGCCGTTCGTAAAAGTGTTTTAACGACGCAACTAGAAACACTAGATGCGTAAGCCAGAAATATAATAAAAACAGCATTAGATGCGTAAGTTCGGTGGCACTCGTCTTCAAACTCAGGACTGTCTCTTTAACATTGTAGGTTATCAAAAGTAAAGTTTGTTTTATTTAACGACGTCACTAGAAACACATCGATTATAAATCAGCGGTTATTGGACGTCAGACG
>JAUTCZ010047914.1:0-11612 GCA_032273805.1 Melanodrymia brightae | reverse complement strand
TAAAAATTGGTTTCCTTTCACACTGGTATTTTTCCAAATTAATCCGGTACAGAAGGGAAATGTCTGTAAAAGAATTCGGTAGTCTAAAGGTTAATATACATGTACATATACATATACATAATATACATACACATAATATACATACACATAAGGGGTCTTTTATGTCCACTTTTCCACAAATAGGATAGTAAACACAATGGCCTTTAATAAACCAGTCGTAGATCTGATTGCATGAATTATAAGTACAGTCAAATTAGTCTATTAAGGTCACTTAAAGGACCTACAATAATACATGCATTTATATATGGTAGGGAAGTATCTGAGTGCATTTTATAGACAAGTATTTGTTATATACAGATGGCCTTTATAGCAGGTTCGGCAGTAGGTTTTTTTCAACTAACTTGCTTAAACTCATAGTTTGACCACAGATATTTATTTAAAACAATCACTTGGATGAGCACATTAACACATAGTACACATGCTTTGCTTTTAAATATGAACAACAAATGGAAATTTTCCACTTAACTGATGCAGAGGAAGTATCTGCACCAAAACGTAGCCTGTGATCTACTTTGTATTATTTGTATGGATTTGTGGTTTTAGGTGGAGTATCTATCGGCTATATTTGGAACATCTATCGGCTATATTTGGAACTGCATGCTGTATTTGTAGCCTCATTTCTTACTATTGTTTTTATTTAAACAGTACATTTAATAACGTGTAAACAATTAAGCAGATAGCAGACAGAACATTCCTATTTATCCCCTGCATTACCGGTATGTGTGCATTTTTATGTGGCATGCGTCCAGCACATATTTCCCATCCTTGTCTACCTACATGTACCTATGAATATTATAAATGGTTGTCCACGTTGTCACTATGATCGAAATAGGGCCTAATGAAAATTCTCTTTTCTCACTTCTTTTATTATCTTCTGAAATCTATCATAGTTTTCACTCTTTCCAAAAGTTTGATCTCTGTTAAGATCTGAATCAACTTGCAGAGGGACTGAATAAATCTGTGTGAACACTTGTAATACGAGAGCGTCCGCTTGAGGTTCGATGGATCGAAAGATCAAACCTCCTCAGGGGACCTCCTGGGATATTTTCCATTCCAACCAGTGATTCCCAACTGGTCTATCAAAGGCCATGGTGCATGCTATCCTGTCTGTGGGATAGTGTACATAAAAGATCCCTTTCTGTTATTCGAAGAGCAGTAGGCTATGTGATGGCAGCAGGTTCCCTCTGTGACCAAATGTCAATATAGGCATAACCGTGCATTTGAGATACAATAACTGATGATTATTAATCAATGTGTTCTAGTGGTGTAGTTAAACAAACAAACTTTATCTTTGTAATATGAACCGGTGTTTTTTCATTCATTCACTATACATGTTTGAATTTTTTAATTATCTTAATTTCTTTGACAGAACAAAAAGGACCAATGTTGTGTATGGTTTTTCTCTGACCTCATCATCATCAGCAGTATCAAAAGAAAGAGTGGACCCGTCACGCGGAAAGTCTCCATTATCCTGTAAGTTGCATATGTTAATTCTATCAAGTCTTTCTAAATGTGTGATTATATATTAAAATCATGTATCTGTATAGAGATTTTTAGATCTGACAGTAAAAAAAAACCATTTTATACTACATAGGCCCTACTATTAAGCTTTAACAGAATAGTGGAATTATCAATAGCAAATTATCAACAGAATGAATCAGTCTAAAATAATCTCCATTATCATGTAACAATCTCACCGTCAACCTGTAATTAAGTAGCATATTTTGATACTCATGCTAAGGGTTGGCAACAACCCTAGTGGATTTGACACATTCAGTGTTCTGTGCATGTTATTAAACATTGTTTTATTGATATATTTGTTTAACTTGTCCATTCACTTGAATGTTTTTTGTTACAGAAAAACTCCTGTGGGACAAGACTTCACGGAGAACATGAAACATAAAGTCTGGCTCCGAGTGGGGCTAGATGATATAGAAATTGTTAAAAGTAAGTAATGCAGATATGTAGTCTTACGTTCTTTATATTAGAAGATACATGTGTCAGCATTGTGTGATTGTCCTAAACCATTTTTTCCTTGAAAACTACACGTTTTAAAATAGTTTTGTTAGCAATAGCCTAGTTTCTCTTTATTTACCGTTCCTCTTTATTTTTAAACATATCTATAATAATGTATTTTATGATGCCGGACAAAATCTCAACTACATCTTTTTCTAACATTTTTATTTTCTGTTTACAATAACTTTCAAATCGGAGCACAAACTTTATGACTGGAAAATTAGGTACCATTATACCTACATCTTTTCAGTATCATTTTATTTTTGTATCCAAATTGGGATTAACACCAAAGAATAATCTACAGTGCCTGGCATTGAAGTTTTAAGCTGCCATTTAACATAAAATTGTTGTGTCTTCCAGACCAGGGTTCTTTAACCCGGAAACCAACCATTGACCGTGACCAGGTGGAAGATGACATTTGCTTGCTATCTCAGTTGAATGATCTCACCAGCAAGCTATGCTGTCAACACCAGGTTAGAGTTGTGCATTTTAGTCATATGTAGGAAACAACATACACATGTATCAGGGACAGATAGATATAAAGGGGGGCCCAGGCCCTGCCTTCATTAGTAAATTATTGATTTTTAAATGTTAAATTTTGAAAATTGGCAGTTATTATAATAGGCTCCCTCTATTTACAAACCTTGTATCTACCTCTGAATGTCTATTCAAAATTACATGTTATTTAGTCCGATATGACAGATGATAAAGATAACATCAATTTGACCCAAAGTTATTTAACAATAATAATGCAGTCGTATTCATGTATTGTGAGACAGACTACAATTGCAGGGATTAATTCTTGTATTGATTTAATTTCAATAAAATTCTTTAACAATTACTATTTGCCAACTTTTTTAAGTTATCAAAGAAAATATATTTTAAATACGAATGTAAAACATTTAATTGAAATTCTCCTAATCTGTAGTACATGTACAATTATTTGATTTCAGAATTTAGAAGAAGTTCTCAAAGACATGGCGTCCATGTTGAATAAGCAGTTGGCAGAATGCCACACACGCAGCTCGTTACCGGACTCCAACAAGATGGAGATTCTAGTCACAACTCAGTAAATTATTCTTTTTCATTCTTTTACTTTCCAGAAAAGTAAACATATTTCTCATTTAATTGTTATGTAAAGTAGTTTACACAGACAATATTCTTATTATCTGAATTCATAGCTGATAGACATTGGATGAGTTCATCTTAGTTGGTCTTCAATAGGTTTTTGATCAAAGTTTTATGTTTGGATTAGAAAGGGGGAGAGTGGTGGGGGGGGGGGGTCAAATACAATCCTAATTTTGTGCAGATTGTGAAACACATTGTCATTTATACACAATTCCTATCTTGTAAAATTAATATAAATAATTTGAACTGGAACTAAACTGCAAACTGAATGATAAAATCAAATTCAAATTCTTGTGTCTAAATCATTAAGATTGTTATTGGATAGTGAAGTGATTTGCTAAAATTGTACATGTACTTTAATGCTGTTTTCAGGGAAGGCGTTTTGCACCTTGTGATAGCATTCCCTTCAGCTGAGAAGCGATCTACTTGGGAATGCTCGTTTTCTGATGCAAAGCAGAAACTTTGTGAGAATGCATTTAAAAATTTTAGTATTAATTTGTATATTAATTTTTTTAAAATATTTTAAAGCTGACTATGCTTTATTTCAAATTTGGTTTTAATGATTTAGCTCTCCTTATTCTCATCAGTCAGTTGGTATCTAAGATGAATTTCAATCTGCTTTAACCACATTGAGTTAAAAAAGAGTCGTCGATGTAATTTGTATAAATATGATTCTCTGTTCATGATTAGGTTTTAATTAAAGTGTGAATTTGTTTCTTTTGAATAGCAATAGATTATTAGCCTTTAAGTCAAAGATCAAATTCTTAGGATTTTATCTCATCTCAAACATTAAAAAATTTGTCTTAAAAAAAATTTGTTCTAAATTACTTCATAATCTTTTTAACATAATATTCAATTCGACATAGCTACAATTTTTTTTAATAAAACACATGAAAAGTTGCTTAAATCAACTGCCATAAAAATGCTGAAAAAACTAATAAATATATATATATTTTTTGAAAATATATATGACAATCTCAACTGGTGTTATGAACTGTGTTCATTAATATTTTACATGTTTATCTTTCCAGCCCTTCTCTCAGACAAAAGAGCTCCAGAATTTCTACAGCCACTTCAAATAACAAAGACTCGGGCTGGCATGCAGGTGGGTCATGTGTATTGGAATGATATTTATTATAAGTATTGGCTAAGAGATGAGAGATTAGTCTGGATTAGTGTTTTAATATACAGTCAAATCTGTCTTAAGCAGCCACCTAAAGGAGTAACACAAAGTGGCCTCTTAAGCCAGGTGGCTGCTTAATACAGGTCGTAATGCACTAAAATTTATCATTTGTATGGAATATTAAGGTGACCCTTTAAGACAGGTGGCTGTTTAATACAGGTGGCCACTCAAGCAGGTTTGACTGTATATGCAGGAACCATTTACCCAGGTTGCCTTTAGGACCAATTACAAATTCTAAATTTCTACCATGACCCATGATTAGTGTAATAGAGATATCCATTGAAGGTTTTGTCCACTTATGCAGCATTTCAATTATTTTGAGTTTTGAATGGCATTTTGATCATGATAAAAGTTGTGTTCACAATTTAAACTTGGTATTGAAAACTACACTAATTTTAAATCACATGTAACTATGGTAATTATGACAATAACCCACGGAGCATGCCACGAAAAGGTTCGATCAATCCCAAACTTCCAGATATTTGCAAGCAACAAATTTTAAATGGTGCTAGAATTTCATATGACAACAATTTAGTCAATATACTGAATAGTTATTTAGACATTTTAAAGATATTACAGTTGATATTATGTTTTAATTAATATTTAGAATTCTGTTTATTACCTTTCTTCTATACACACCCTTTCGTCCTTAATTCAGTATGGCTTTGTCTTCTTTCTCTTCGTTCTGCTGTTTAAAATTTCTGATGTAATTTAAGAAGGTTTTTAAAGTACAATGTATATTTTTATTGATTTTGTAATAGCACTAATTTTTAATGTGGTTTTTTTATTACATGATAATTGATATGAGAAATATTTTAATACTTTGTGTGATCAATGCTTCTCTATAGACTATAATAGAGTTAAACAACAGAATAAAATTTTAAACAAATTTGACATTTGTTTTAGTTTATTTTTGAAACCTATTTTAGACACTAATTTATATTAGGGATATACTTTTCGTATTATTTTTAATTTTTTAAACACTCATAATAAAACCTTTGTGTAAAACTTGTTTATTTATAAATGTGACTAATAGCATGAAGTAGACCTATGGTTGATTATTTTTTATAAAAGATTTGTGATTTAGTGTACTAGATTATATTTTCACTAGCTCAAGGTGGGCTACCAGACTTGTGTAGAGCTTGCATTAGTGCTTTTGACATTTTGCTTTTAGTATTTAGTATTTATACTAAATTGAAACACATATTAGAAAAACTATAACCTATATAGAGTGACACCAATAAATGTGAAGATTAAGATTGTTTCATCGTACATTTAGGGTAGAAAGGTAGTGATTGCTGTGGCCAATATTTCCCTGATAACTTCGGAATCACTAATACTTATTAATTTGAGACTTTATGTGTATAGTTGTGAGGCACATATGTCGCTGTGTTTGAAACTAGAATTGTGTGTGTGTGGTTGTTTTTGTTTTTTAAATGGATGATTTTCAGTGTGCTACTTGCATGTGCCTGATTTTGCACATTTATACTCGACACTGTATCTTGAAGGTGAGGGCAATAATGTGGGGTATATTTTAGTAGAGCACATATATATATATGCATGCCACCTTTATCCAACACCTTACTATTTATCCATCTTTGATATAGCATGCCCTAGGTGATAATAGAAATATTACCTCATCAATAGAAACAGCTAATGTGATTAGCCAATTAAATTAAATAACTGCACAATGCTTGTCTCCCTTAGTGTTCCTCCTTGTTATGTACAACAGCAGTTTACATATTTGCTATAGTTGTACTTTGTGTTAGACTGGTATTGCAAAAGATACTTTAATTGCTGATGTTAATAGATGTTGGCACATACCGAAAAGCAAGGTAACTAAAAAATCAATGTATTTTCACAGTTACTAATCTGAGAAGGCAGGAACATTTTCTCTAAAAAAATGTCATTTAGCATACAATTTATTCTACACCAAAAAAATCGTATTGAATTAAGTCAAATCTCAAAACATATCCAAATGAATAAGAATTTGACACAAAACAAGTATTTCTTTTACATCCACTCTGCGTTTTTGTTTTTGTTTTGTGCGAAGAAAAATGATTTGCTTTTCTGTGTTGAACAATAAATGAATACATCTTCATATCCGTAAACAAAAATAATAGGTGCATATATGATAACTTTAAAAAAGATAATTATATCAAATGAATTGAGTCACGGTCTGCACAATAGATGGTTTAAAGTTTATTATGTATGAAAAGTCATAACAAAATTGAATTAGGCTAAGTCAATTTTAACATTTGGAAACTGAAGACTAATAAATTCAGTAATTTGTTTACTGGTCACAAAAGTGAATATGACATAAATAATGTAGTGTTAATTTTACAGCAATGCCAGTTTAACACAAAATGGAGTAGAAATATGTTGCTGCTGGAATGTGTAAACACTAGTGTGCTACCGTACTATTATAAGAGAAGAGAGATGTAAAACACAATGGTGTTATCATTGCAGTTCTCCTGTGCGGCTCCCATTGATGGCCTCAATGCTAATGGTTTTCGCGATGTGTGGGTCTGCAACTCGGATGGCTACGTAGGTCACATGTGCTTGCTGAGTCTTCAGCCTGAGCCAATAGTGACACTCAATACACCTGTCCCAGGATGCAATGCTCGCATTCTCTGTATATGTGCTGTCCCTGCTTACAGTGGGGCATTCAGAAGGTAGGACACAGCTTTACATCAGGATATAGACATTTTATATCAGCAAAATTAATCAATTACAGTAATTCTTATTTCTGTGCAGAAAAAATCTAGGGAGATTAGTTAAAATGGTGTGCTTTCAATTTGTTAATAGGTAGGGTTGAGATCGTTTTTTTTAATGTGTTAACAGGCTTGGAGGTAGGGGTTTTTCTGGGGTGTTTTCTATTTGTTAATAGGCCTGTAGGCAGGGGTGAAACTGGGATGTTTTCTATTTTTAACAGACCAGTAGGAATTGAGAAATTGGAGAAAAATGAGAAATTGATTTTGAAAAACACCATATTATGTCCACTCTGCTAAAAAAGTACTGGGTATATCTTTTTGTGCTATTTGTTCTTTAAAAATGACACAACCAACCATACAGAATCATAGCCTAATGTGCCTGGATAATATATTTATTGTAATAATTGATTTTAGAATGAATGTGTTTTTTGATGGAAGAAATGTATAAATTTACTGATTTATGCAAGATTGTTTACTTCTGTACTTTTTTTTATCGTTAATCAGAATGTGACAATATATTTAATATTATATTAAAATTATAATGTTCAGTCAAAAAAGATATGCCATAAGCATTGTACAATAGTTTCTAGTGTAGTCGAATAGAAACTTTCCGTAAGACAGAATTCAACAATTCATCACATGAGAGCCAGAATGCCGTAAGTGCATCAGAATTTATTTTTCAAGATAATGAAGGAAAACTGATCATCTTCATCAGTAGTAAAGATGTCGATTTTGTTTTATTGGCAATGAAATTTGAACAAATTTGTGATTTGTTTGCTTATTTGTGATATATAAAATATTAGGTGTTTTAATTATTTGTATACATAGACTCAATTACGACTTTGTTCTAACATGTTCAAATAAGCAAATTGTGTCTCATTGAAGTTAAGATTGCATGCGCATTGGTCGTATCTGCCACATACGTCCAGACTCAAGTTGTTTAATGGACAGCAAACAAATCGGAGAAAAGTCAAGATCTTATGTCAAAAGGCTAGCGATCTCAAATAGGTCGTTTCTCCACTTACGACCTTCTGGCTCTCATGTGACGAATTAATGTTGGTTGCTTTTGGTTTGCATTAAAAGAACATGTAAAAAGGTTATGGTCATACTAGGGCAAAGGTAAAAACAATCATATGATATTGCATTATGTAATTGTTGCACTCTATATGCAGGAATACTATCAACTATGCATGGCAATGATTGTTGACATTAATTTTGTTAAATGGCATCGTCTTTCAAAAGAGAGCGAGTCATAGCTCAGCTCAAGAGCGTTCATTTGAGGTTCTGTAAGTTGAAGGATTGATCCAAGTGATTGGATTTTTTCTTATTCTAACCAGTGATCCATGACTGGTCCATAAAAAATATCAAGTAGTAGAAGATAATATCCAAAGCAATTTGAGCTATTTCAACAAAAGGTCGGAGCCATATATATCAACCACTAGTTCATTTTGTTGGTTTAAGATAGTATGTGTGTATTTCAATCAAATATAATATCTGTCTCCTTGTCAAATGGGTTGTGGTGCCAACAGTAGATACTTGCTTCTGTTTTGTAGAGCTTCTGTGTGGGAATAGCAATGGGTATTCTTCTCTTTTACTTTTTTTATTATACTTAGTCAGACCTGTCAACCCTCCAGTTTTTTCATGTTATTTCATCATTCCTCCTTTTCTCCTGAGAAATCATTATTTTATAAGAATGCACAAATGCTTATCAACCTTTTAAAACACAATTCAGAAATTATGTGATGTCTCCTTTTATGCCAGGGTTCAATGTTGACAAGTCTGTACTTAGTATTTGTTTCTTCATTCAGATGTCAACAAATTGAAAAATCTGTATGCGTTACTCATTTTGTATACATATGCTATTATAGTTTCCATAGCATTAATGGTTTATAACAATGTACCAAATGTTGAAATTAATTTAAAAAGCAAGAACATTGTTTTACAGCTGCAGATGTATTTATTTTCAGAAAAAGCAGTACAAAATTACGCCAAAGTCAGCGCGAATCCAACTCTTCTCCCTCCGAGGGTCCACATATTAACTTTTCTCCGTCCGAGGGGCCGCGTATTAATATAGAAAAAGTTGACGATGACTTGGAAAACTTGAATGAAGATGGTTACCAGTCAGATTCGGAGTCTAGCGATGACGAGCCAATGTCTTTCAATCCTAGAACAGCAGAGCTTTATGTTGGAGGTTTGAAACAGTTTGCATATCACTTTATTAGCAAATCATGGGAAGAGTGCGGTCCATTAGGCAGAAATTATCTTTTAGATCCAAATAAAAGATTACAAAATTATATTGAAATTATGTAATAGTTTCTATTTGTTTCAAAGTTTATCGAAAAAATTAAGGATAATATTGGAATTGGTAGTGGTTACAGATAATAATGCATGTATTGTTTATGTAGATGGTCATATTTTATAAACCTGATGTAAAACAAATGTTCAAATATTGTTTAATCTTACATATTGTGTTGTTCTTTTGTTGCTTGTTTTTAGGGTTGTGTAATGTCGATATATAATGCAAATTATGTATGCTGTATTGTAATATGGGTATATTCACGTGTCTGTAATATTTGCGTTTGTAATTTAACAGCAAAAATTACCATCAAAATACTGGTAATGGCATTTATTGAAAAATACAACAATTATGTTTGGCAAAGCAAACATTACATCATGCGATTTGATCAGTTTTTCCAAATCACGAAACTTTACAGCCGCAAATATTCTATTAAAACCCTAACCTTGTGTTTGACCCAAATTCTTGTCAGCTAAACTGAAAAGTAAATAGTTTTTTTGTTATCCTCCTCTCAACCTGGTGCAATAATACTCCTGCACCAGGTTGAGTATCATCAGAAAAGAATTAATATTCAAATTAATCTATTTTCTTTTCGTCCTCTCAACTTGGTGCAGGAGTATTATTGCACCAGGCTGGGTATCATCAGAAAAGAATTAATATTCAACTTAGTTTATAATCTTTAATTGCAGATGTTCCCTCTGATGAGGATATTCCAAGACGCCCGTCTATCTCACCACTGACACAGAATTGTCCCGACTCAATCTCCACGACTGGCAGCTGGGTGCAGGAAGCTCAGAAAAGCACTATGTGGCTCGGGACTGAAGATGGCTGGTACGTTTTAATTTTAATTAATCTGAGCCTATAATTATCTACATACTTTATGGTGGTATGCAGTGTATTATTGGTAGGTCATGGTGATATACTCCTCATCAAGCTATCGGCATTACATGGTCCAGTGTATTTTCTTTCAAACTGTCTGACAAATGATCTTTAAACTTGGTATGAATGTACATCATGGGATGTCTGTGTGCAGTGTATTATCGATTGATGAAATTAAAACTGTTGTGCAACAGTTACATTCATTGTTCCAACATCGATCATTGTAATGGCTTTATTTCTATCATTCTTTTTTCTTGTTATATTTTTGTAGCATTCATATCTTCCAATGTACAGACAACATAAAGACGACTAAGAACAAGCTCAAAATTCAACACTGTTCTCCGGTGTATGGCATTGTGTAAGTTTTAAATACAACTTTGTTTCTCATTGTGTAAGTACAAACATATTCCAGTTATGCCTTTGTGTATGTGTAAGATACAACATTGTACCCCAGAGTTTGTCTTTTGTGTAATTATAAAAACATTGTACCACAGTGTATGGCATTGGGTATGTTTTAGATACAACATTGTATCTTGAGCACTGAATGGCATTCTGTAATTGTGTATTTTAAAGTTATATATTGAAGTGTTATGTGTTATTTTCAGTGCTTGTTTTACTGGGTTAATCAACGAATATTGTTCCCTTTCAGATATTTGGACAACAAGGTATTCTTGTCATTAGCCAACGGTGATCTCATAGTGTACAAGAGAGATTTAGGTAATGGTAAGTCACTGGTGTATTATTTTCTTCGTTTCATTCACCATTGGTGAATTGGGATAAACTGGCCACAGCTTTGTTCTAAATGAATTTGGACACCAAGGCCACAATTTTGTCCTAGCAATTAGGACCATACCTTTGTTATAGGTAAATTGGATATACTGGCCAAATCTTTAATTTTATGAATGAATTAGTGGGGATACTGGGCACAACCTTTATTTTAATGTATTAGAGCGATACAAATCAAACATTTTTATTATGTTATTGTAGTAATGCCTTGTAATGTAATATATTGTGATCTGTTTTGCGATTGGTTAGGAGATACGGGCTTGCAGTGCTATAGTAATGGCAATAAGGTCCTATATTACAAACATTTTTCTAGATGGATTGTGGGACACTGGCTGCCCCTACACTCGTACCATTGGTAGTGTGATGTCCCCCATCACCAAGATGCTGGCCGTGGCAGGCAAATTGTGGTGTGGCTGTCAAAACACAATCCATGTCATCAATCCACTCATGCTGAGCAATGAGGTAAGTTCAAACATGTCATCAATCCACTCATGCTGAGCAATGAGGTAAGTTCAAACATGTCATCAATCCACTCATGCTGAGCAATGAG
>JAUTCZ010047903.1:0-11613 GCA_032273805.1 Melanodrymia brightae | reverse complement strand
ATGCCGTACTTAAAGAATATGAAGAGTAACTTAGGGGACATTTCATGCACACGGGAACCCTCCCAGCCACTAGACTAATGTCAGTGTAGCCCAATGTGTTGATGTACGAGTTTATTCAATAATACAGTTTATTCAGTGAGACGGTTACTTTTGCCTTTACTTACACATACCTAAATCATGGGATTTATCTAACTTTCCAATTGAGGGAGGTAGTCCAATACAAAGAGGACACATAAATATATTTAAAAGTGCATTAAAATGTTCTTTAACATTCGCCTCTCATCACAAAAAAAGTGAAGTGTGGTCCATGGGAGGACAACCACTTACACCCATCATCAACCAGAACCTGGTTCTGTCCTATAAAAGTGAGAATTTCAGTTAATAATTAAGAGCTGACACCTGGCAGTGAACCCAGTGACATCCTCATGTCACATCACTAGAGGTAACCATGCCAGAGAGAATATCATTGCCAGTGTTTTACACCCAATGATGTCACATCAGGAAGTAACTGTTACTAGCTGCAAATGCATGACAACAAGGTACGAACAGTCTATGTGTAATACTAGAATGATATCATTAAGAAAAAATGGATAACTCACCATCCATCAGTTGTTCCAGTCGAATGCGTTCATGTGCAGCATGCTGATCTACCAGTACTATTAAATTGGGAACTAAAAACAAAACATATATTTGTATAGTTTATATTACACGACAAACAAATTTGCCATCCACATTTGTTAAAGTCAGGAAGTAAGGGTTTTGCATAATCATTTTAGCTCAGTGCCACACATGGCTCAAAGATCAAGGTCATTTGATTAAAAATCATTACCCCACTTAATGATCTTTTATCTAATGACCTTGATCTTTGACCCAAACATATTTTCAACTTCCAGAAGGGTGCATTAAATTTCATAGACATACATAAACGGGGGAAACAATGTGCGTCGCATATTTCGCGACTAACCTTGTCATAAAATATAGATGCACTCATTATTTTAATACCCGGTTACAGACTGCTTGTTAGAGAGTCGCTTGTTAATTTAAATGTCCCATATGCCACGAATGGGATTTGAACACAGTACCTACCAGTCTTAAGTCCGAAGTGTTAATTAATCACTGCGCTATGGAGGCCGGCTGGACTTCATCTTTCTCATTGTCTGATAATGTAGCAATGAACATTCTAAAACCAAGTGGTATGTCACAAAATTCACATACTATTTTTAATACATGCAGTAAAGATTCATATCCTACCTTGTGAAGTATTCTTGTCCTCAGTTTTAAGAACACATGCTATGAACTTGTTATCAATTTGACCAAGAACCTGCAAATATACAACAGAATGCAATATCATGGCAACCACATTGTATTCCACAGCAATAAACATTTTTATCACATCCATATTGCACTTGTGCAAACTATTTCTTATTTCTTAGGTTTAAAAATGGAATATATGCAATAAAATGTAAAATGAACACAAACATTATAAATTTAATTATCCTGAATGTAATCTCAGTTAGAACTAAACTGGTAACCTAGTCATGGCGAATATCATATTTCAATACTAAATTACATGTATAGATTGAGTGCTTAGTTACACCCCATGCAACACTGTGGTTAAATAATCAGCAGATGTTAGACATCAAATATATGGCATACAACAAAAACCTGCTGCCACCACATATAATTCACTTTTAAAAAAGCACTACAATGTCTTTTATATACACTTTCCACAGAGGTACACGATACATGTAGCTCTGGTTGGAATGGGACAAAACTAAATGGGTCTACTGATGATCAGAAATGTACTGAAATCTCACTATAAACCTCTCAAGAAAGTACTGTAACAGTTAAAGTTTAATATTTGATACAGGTAGGTTTAATTTATAAATATTTCTTAACGATTTCTCAGTGATTATTTACCATTACATCTTGTAGCATTTTCTTTGTGAATCGTGTGGCATAAAGACTCTGGAAGCATCTAGTGGCTAACAGTGGGTCGTGGTGAACCTCTGCATTCACAGCAACCTGAAAACATCAAACAGCTTAGTAGCAATCTTATTTTAGGCTTTACAAGTATTATATAGAACCAGAGGTTTCTTCGGGGCCACTATTCAAGGTTTAACTATGTGCTTTGAGTTATTGTTATTGTAAGAAAATCGTCAGGGCCTTAAATTCAGTTCTTCGTTCCTGTACAACGTACAATGCAATATCTAGCAAATTTGTATTCATGGATTTTACAAAAAATTATAATATTGTTGCTGAATTTACCAAAATGCAAACACCTTAAAGAAATTCTGGGGAAAGGCCTGTATAACTACCTATAGTTTTACATTTATAAATATTTAATATAGTTAGTGTTGTCAATCAATCAATCAATCGATAACAACTTTAAGACTTGAGTCTGTATCTATATTTAAAGATTTTTTTATTAGTTATGTTTTTCAAAAATAGAACAGTGTTCTTCAAACACTATATTTCAATGATTATAATTCTATCAGCTATTAACTCACCTGTTTTGGTTTTTCAAACACTGGGTTGGTCCATGTTGACAACAGACTACTTAGATCAGTGGAATCTGCAAGGTAGTAAAACAATTTGATAATCAAGATTCATATATTTAACATATGTAAGCCACATGAAAATAAAAGACGGTTAAAAACTGTAAAATGGGTAATTTTTCTGGGTGTAACATTTTTTTCACAAATTGTAAAACCAATCTATGGTTAAAGTACAAATGTGAACATTACATATCACGAATATACCTCGTTTACAGTTCATTGAGAAGTTTCATATTACTCACTTTAATAATAATAACAACAGGTAAGCAAACATGAAATGCTGAAAAACGTAACTTACTGAAAAGTTGTTATAAAAAGTTTTCAACAACATCAGACTCCTGTGTGAGCACTGTCTGCTATCAATAGACATGATTGCAAAGGGTGTGTCCAAAATGGGAATTTAGTTTTCAATTAATTCTTTCTGTTCAAACCTGATGATTGCAAAGTAGAGCCTCTTCTCCACTTAACACTTCCATCTTCAGACGATGCTTCCACGTGTGACGCCATCATTCTTTGTAATTTCACCTTTTCTTTTGATGACAAGAAGGCTATATCATTTACATTGCCAGAACTACTTGGTGCTGTCAGAAATTGAAAAATAACCACATTAAAAAGAAATAAATACATTAAACTATATCTTCAACTCTGTAATAAAAAGAAAATCAGTAATAACTATAGGACAGACATATGGATGGGAAAATCTTGATTGAATACGCCTAAATCAATGTCTAACTATTTTCATTCAAATGGGATGGTGAAAATAAAATTGAGTTATTTCCCTTGGAAAAAAACATTTATGACTGAAAAATTACTAAAATTTCTACCAGTTAAAATATACAGGCACTTGTTTACAATGTGTGAAAGACGATGTTTCGTACATTTTAACATTGCATACATGTCTTTAAACAATAAGTTGGGTTAACCAAATGCAGCATCCTTTTTGTACTACATGTATAACATGTCATAGAAACTCTACAAACTTGAAATAAATTATTTTAAAAATAATACTTCACAATCTGTATATGAGAATTAGTTTTGAAATATAAAGGTGAAGTACATATGTGGAGATTAAAAAGAAAATCACAAACCTGCTTGATTAGACTCACATACAGTCATTCCCAGCCAGTCTGTTTCCGACATAGTGTTCCCAGTCAGTATGTTCACATACAGTGTTCTTCCTGAAATATCAAATGCAAATCATAAACATACATGTACATGCAGCTACATTAGGAGCAATCATGGCAAGAGCCTCTATATATAAAAAAAATACATTAAACTTGTTTCATTATCTATTAAATTAATGCACGTTAATTTTAAAACATGATAAAAAGAACAATGTATGTGTCTTAAACACAGAATTGATAAGAATATTTTTACATTTACTGCCACAATGATGTCAAATATTGACAATAACAAGTAGTACATGTATGAAATGAAAATCTCACCTGTTTTGGGGTCGTCTACTTTTCTCCAATGTTCCTGTGTCTGCTCAGGTTCAGAGTGTGGTGAATCACATGAAGCATGTGTAACAGAAGATGCCAATGTTTGAAGATCTACACTACATGCTGAAGTGGTAAGCTCAGTGGTATCCGCATTGTCTAAATAAGAATCTGGACTCCAGATCTCAGTGCCATCCTTAGTTAACAAAGAACCAAACGAGAAATTTGCATTAACATCTCCTTCAGCAGACTTTGTTATAGAACTATTAGAACAATCCACATCACACATTTCATCATCAACCACTGGCTCAATTTCCACCTTGTCAGAGTAATTACTATTCACCTCAGTTATATTTTCATCTGTGGGATTACATGGATATTGTCTACAGTCCTCGTCGAATGAATTAGTCGTCTCTAAGGATGGAGAAACAGTCATTACACGTGAATTATCATTACATTGGTTTAGACCAGAATCATTAGTTTGTATCTGTGGTTTTGTAATGATGTCATTATCCATCACATCGCATGTCACATCTGAGTTGTGTTTACACACTTCAGAACAGCCAGGTCTCCATCGACATGGCAGACGTGTATGTTGTTCAACATGAAGATTAACCACTGAACCATTATCAGAATGTTTGGACAAAAGACTATACAATGGTGATGTTTCTGTATTATCAAAAGATTCAGGAACAGATCTGTTAGATACTGGTCCTTGACCAAGTTGAATTTCAGAAGACAAAAACTCATCACTGATGCCTCGAGTCTGTGAGTCATCTACACACGTCTCAGTTGATGAAGGTAATGTTACTCCTTTTCTAACACTTACATTTGATTTCATTGGTGTAAAAATATCACAAAATAAAGGTGTTCTCTTCTCGGAAATAGAAGAATCTTTATCATTTGTGTCCTTCAAAGGAGAAAATTCTTGTGTTTCGTAAGTATATCTGCGATCATCATCAGTGTCGCTAATATCGGGATCAACTGTCTGAGATTCCATCAAAGACACATTAAAACCTAGTGAATGATGCACAGAACTTTCTGAACTTTCCAGGGTATCACTTGTTACATGTATATTAAATCCTTGAGAAACATTTGGTTGAATTATACCAGATCTCTGTTCATGGACACGGATAGCATCTACCTGACATGTATCTTCCGACTTCTGGATCTGCCTATTTCTAACATTGTCTTTAGAACAAGTTTCAGACTGATCCACAAACATCATCTCATCAGCCTTCTTATTACCCAGTTTTTCTTTGATTAAATCTATCACTGACTCATGCCCATCTGACCTGTGAGAACAGACATTTGCTTTACATACATCTCTGTTTTGTGCGCCACGTTGAAGACTGCACGGTGAAGTTAAAATGTTATTGTCAATACACCACATGTCAACATTACCTGCAAGAGAACCTGACTGTCTAGCATTTTCTGTCATCCTGTCATCATTAATGTGTCGGGTTCTTCCAAGTTCTCCTTCAGTCACTGCCTCTGTTGTAGAAACCAGGTTTTTACTTTCAGAGAGTCTCGTAAATACAGTTCCAGGTGTTTCAAAAAATGAAGTAGATGTCATAAATCTAGATCTGTTTCCAGCGCTTTTCTCACTGCTAAAGTCATTATGTTTTGTCTTTTTATTCAGATGTGCTTGTGCAAACTTCGATAACTTACACATGACAGAAGAAGATCTAGTATGCAATCTTTTCCTCAAACCAGACTCAGTATCGCTTTGTCTTGAACAGCTTTCCACACAGTTGTTGTTCAAATGAGGAGTTGTTTGTGTTGTCACTGTGTTCTGACATCTGTTGTAGGTTTTCTGCCTGTTTTCACTTTTGTCCAGTTGTGTGACATTGGAACAGCAAGGAATAGAAAGACGAACCAAATTGTCTGCTTGTATTGAAGTACTACTTGTATTCTTGGCAGGATTTTCTGCTTGTATTAAAGTACTACTTCTATTCTGGACATTAGCGCCTGTCTGTGTGCATTCATCGTCCTTTCCAATAGCCAAGCACTCAACAGAACTATTCTTATTATTTGCTATACTGCTGTCATTGACGTGCGACTTGTTCTGTAAATCACAATTCACATCCGATTTTTTTATGCTGTGTTTAAACTGTTCCAAAAATTTGGTTGGGATTTTTGTGTTAATAAACCCACCTGCTGCTAGACTTTCGCTGATTTGCTCTCTGAAACTTCTACGTGCTTTCTGTTTTTCTGGAGTCAGTGATATATGACTATTTTTATTCATGCCTCTGGGTGCCTCTTTAACACACAGATAACCCAAAGAATGCTGGATTTGTTCTCTGAAGCTCTTTTCAGTAGCTGGGCATGGCTGCTTAGATGCTACCTGGGTTGTATTGTTCAAATCTCTATTCTCATTTGTTCCATTGTCAATACATGGTTTATTCAAATGATGTTTTCGAATGTGTTCTTTTAATGGACTTAGCAGTGGATCCTCAACTTCCATATCAGAATGACTTTGAATTTTCTCTGTGGACTTAAATATATCTGCTTCACGTAAAGTCTTTAAAACCGAGTACGTACATGTATTTGTGGATGATGTGCTTTCAACCATTTTTGGATTTAAGCAAACATGTACTGTAGATCTATCAGGAGATTTCACACAAGTACTTGACACCTTATCTGTAGTGGCTTCAACAACTATTGTAGTAGATTTTCCAACTTTACTTTTCAAATCAGAAATGGAAACATCCATATCAGGTGATCTGCCAGTGTTTTGAGGTGTCACAGACATTGTGATAGCTTCATTTTGATACGATGTAGAAACATCTGCCGTCGGGCTAAGCGAAATAGTAATAATACCGATCTGATTTTTGTTATAGATATCCAATTCAGTTCTCTGAGAGTTTTTGTTTAATTCAGTTACTCCAACATCATGCTGAATATGTTGAATATTCCGGCTAACAATCTTTGAATGAAGACCTTGCATCATGTTGTGTGTTGATATTCCATCACCAATGTTTTCAACGCATTGTGTTTTTGTTTCACTTTCAGTTCTGCATGTTTCATTTAATATGTCATTTGTCAGTTCCAAACCACTACTTTTTGATTGCATGGTGTCATCATTAGTTCTGTCAAACTCAGATGTGTGGGTACCATCATCGGTTTCTGAGACCGGTGTTTCATTGCACTCTTCCTTTCTGTCAGGAGTTTTCACTGGTGAAAAAACTAAACAGTTGGCATCAGCCAAAGAAACAAGGTTCTCCTTTTTAAGAAAATTCCACACCAGCGACTCTATTAAAACAGTCAGCGAATCCCAGTCTTTGAACTCAATCAGTGTTTTTGCTGGATCAAATGTAATATCATAAATATCAAGAGGACATTTAATGTTCAGAACAAATATAGAATACTTTTCATTCTGTCTTGTGGGACTTGAATTGATAGATGTTTCACATTCGGATAGGTTTGATTTTCGCTTGAACACCAGTGATTTACTTAAAACCTGATTGATCAACTTATGAATTTTTGTTTTCAATACTAATCGCTCATTGATGTAAATAAACTGCAGCTCTTTTTTATAATGTAGTTCTTTCCCTACATATCCTTTGACATCAAACCCACTTTGACTAACTGACACTGGACACAAGCACTTAGCCTTCCGTGCACCAAATAAATAAGTGAAAGCTGTTAAAATACCGCTGCTCTTGTGTGTCTGTAGCACGACATGACCTGTAACATCATTTCTTAGTGAAAAACTGATACTTGGATGAATGATGGCAATGCCTTCCATTCTGTGTCGTATTCGTTCCAGTTCGAGGCTCTCTATCATTGCCTTCCGTCTGACAGGCAAGTTGTGGAAGATGCGATAGGCTGTGATTGTTGTACCCGCTGATGGCCGATGAGTGGTCGACTCGAACACCTTCTGTGCACTACCTTTCCTGAACATCTTGCAGTATGTCTGACTAGACTGTCTTGTTCTGGAGGTCACATCCAGAATGTGTGCTGTGTCTTTAAGGCTGGCCAGAGCTTCACCTCGATAACCAAAGCAATGAAGATTCTGTAGATCCTGAATCTCATGACATTTACTGGTGAAATACCTGGTAAGAAAAACAGAAAACTTAGTTACCATGCAAAAACAAAACACTATAACTACATATAAATATATATACAGTACTTAACAGTATAGTTTGCAACACAATATTAACGAAACTACAAAATTAATTAATTGAAATATTTGTAAGTATGGATACAATAATGATTTAAGTATTTATAACCATGACTCATTCTGGAGATAATTAAATTATTTCATTTTTATATTTTAAATAGTTGTAAAAAATATATCCATATTCAGAATTTAAATATCTGAGTCATTCTTGTAAGGATTACACATTTGTATTGCAGTTATACTGCAGGAACTGAAAACATCAGCTTTAATTAAATATTATATAATTTGATTAAACATGACACAAAAACAACTAAATTGCCAATTTAAAACACCATAAAATACAGTGAAAAATACTCCTTAGAGAAATAGTCATTTAGGCCAAAAGCCAGATAATAAAATCACAAATCCTGCAAAGAGTTAAAACCTGTTTCCAATGAGTTCCAGTTGTTCAGGTGATATTCCAGTCCCATTGTCAACAACCTGTATCTTGAAGCATGGCAGATCGACTCGAATGGCCACACAGTTGGCACCAGCATCAAGAGAATTCATCACAAGCTCCTCCACACACTGGGTCAAATGGGTAATCGTGACTCCCGATCTCAGATGAGATCTCACCTCATCAGGGAGCTGACGAATCATAGATCGCGGCTGCAATATAGTCATAAAATACCAATTCAAGATTAACGTGTAATATAACTTTAGTAACTTTTCAACAGGCACTTATACAGAATAATTCAAGGTTTGCTCAACCATGTATTGCTGCAAAATACAACGGAAAAGATTGTGTCTACCCTCTCTGATCAAAGGTACCGTTCGTGATGTAGTTAATGTTTACAATTTAACAGTGATTCATAAATCATGTTACACTTTTCACAGTGGCAAGTTTATGGAATACCTTGCTTTTCAGTAACGAACTGTAGAAATGTTTAGTGGACTATAATATTCGCATGGATTGGATTTATTCCCTCAAACAAAATAATACATAAGTATAACATAACCTTTTTGTTTAGGCGTATCATAAAATATTGTTTGTTTCCGGTTACCTGACCGACCCTAAATCTTTTTTTGTATGTCCAAAACATTTTTTTAATATAACATCGATTTCCACAAAAACATTCTAAAACTATCACACCTATTTAATATCCATAAATAGAATTATTTTCCAAAATAAAATGTTTTTCCTACCTACCTACCTACCCTATATTTTTCCAACGTAATAGGAAATGAGTAACTTTTTTTGTTCGGCCTCACTATTGTTGCATTAGATGCAAGGTATTCTGATTCCTCCAATGCCAAACTGATGGACAGGCAGTTAACGCAGCTGGACTGCGTGCCCATGACAGACGTGCTTTAACCTTAATTTGATATATTATAAGCTCGTAAATAAAGAATAAAGAATTGAAATTGAAATAAGTTTTAACTAATTTACGGTAACGATGAACATGGTCAAAGTGTTAGTGTCTGCTAATGAATCAATAGATTTGATTACATTACATATGAGCGATGGGTTTTGCAAACAATTTATAAAGCCAAGTTAGTGTTTGCTAATAAATCGACATCAATACAGTGATGACGACCTTTCGGTTTTAAAGAAAATCGTACTCTTTGAGCACCATCTTAAAGTTACAGTCTCATAGTTGTATGTGCTATTTTAATATGTGATCTAAAACTGCAAATAAATCAATCGCACAAAAAATAGTTAACATAATTAACAGGAAAAAATTTATTTGTAAATGTATCACACACAACAAATAAATGTGTGTAACCAGGAGCCGGTTTTTAAACATGAACTCACACACGAAGGGTTCAACTTCCCTTCTGATTCTCCATTGTGTTTCCATACGACTTTCATCTTGTTTTAATCACGGCAAAATCATGCGATACACTTCGTTATTGTTTACATTCTGCTTAATTGATCGGGTTGGCTGTTAAGGTCTCCCTAAATGTTCTACTAGTAAATGACCACATTTTACTGTAAAATGTTGTGTGTTTATAATTTAAAGTATGTTCTTAACATTTCCAAAATAAAACAAGTATTAATAAAATAGGCGGGAACCGCGGCCCATTTTGTAACTATGAGACTGTAACTTTAACTGAAGATAATTTTATAGCCAATATAGGCCTACGTTACTTAACACATTCAATATCCACGAGTCTGTTGCTACCAGGCACGAGCGATCTGGGCGGTGGGTAATTCAACATCACTGCTTCTTCCAACACGTCAGTGACCGGGTCCATAGTAGAGCTGGACTTGGAAAGTCCCAAAATGGACCGTTCAAGCATCTTCGTTAAGCGACCATCTCCATAGAGAGATTTCACTTCCGAGCTTGCTGCTTCAGTGAGGTTCTTTCCGGTATTCCGCAGTCTGTTTCTCTGAAATACCGTTACGTACCAAACATCTGGTAGATATATACTATAGTATTCTGTTGTTTTATAAATGTAACAACTTGGTAGACATAGACCACCCAATTTTAGATGAATAAACAAATAATCCAAAAATGTACTAACTGAAAAATTAACAACGGAGCATAATTATACAGTCGTCGATAATAATATATTTTTTTTTATGATGTCAAATAATAATGTAGGCCTAGCCTATAGACACACAAATAATTTGAGGAATAATATCTTTTGAAATAAATTGAAATATGCCTTTATTAATCAATATTCTACTATTGTAAAAACCTGAAATTGTTAGATTTTGTCCTATTTTTAATTATTACACCGGTACCTTATATAAGATCTTACATTAAATTCGTTCAGAATTCCAGTGGCCTTTCCATATGCTCCAGGCTCTACAATGATGACCTTGACCCCGGAAGACCGCACTTCCAAGCGAAGACAATCAGAGAATGCTTCAACTCCAAATTTGCTCACCGCATACGCAGAATTGCATGGCACGGCAACAAGTCCACGGACGCTGGTTACATTCACAACACGACCTGAAACACGTTTATCAATCCATTATAATCAATGGTAGGATAGTGATCTTATTTATCGACATCAGGCCCGTGGGCAGAATCCTTTGCTTAAATTGTCACTCCGGATAGTTTTTTTAAAGAAAATTTAATTTTCAATAGGAATCGGAACATGTTTTAGTCCCACACCACACTTTGTCTTCTGACCGACATAGATCCATTAATCCATTCTGACGAACTTAGAACTTACCAAACATGAAGCCTCTTTAATTTGTTGCCATTACAAAATAGAACGGTTGCACCATGGCCAGGGAGTGTGTCATATACATGGAAGTCGCACTGTGGTCGTCATAGCAACACGTGAGCACTTGTTAGAAATACTGACAGATGTATATAGAGGATATTAAACGAGCTACCATGTAGTATCAAGTTTACGTCCCAAGAGAAATCATTTTCATTTGTCACGAGCTTTAGCGAGTGACTAAAATGAAAATGATTTCACGAGGGACGTAAACTTGATAATACAGGGTAGCGAGTTTAATATTCTATTTATTACTCCAGACATTTCATTG
>JAUTCZ010047892.1:0-11614 GCA_032273805.1 Melanodrymia brightae | reverse complement strand
TAATTGAAAATGTATGCATTATAATTAATAAAAACCTTCGGGATATTGGTTCTTGTTTGATTTCTATTCAACCGATAATATTTACTGGTTGTGGTGTCCGTGTTTTAGATAAATAATGCAAGCTGATGATATATTTCTCCCTCGTGGATGTGGTACGGTATTTTGTTTGGTCATGGTGTGTGAAGATCGAACATGATAAACATCCGATTCATTAATGAGATGTGTTAAATGATGCGGAAAGAAAACACAAAGTCATACATGATTAATACTGTTCTCACAATCCAATTCATCCGTTTATACCATTATTTCTAGTTATCATTCATCCCTTGAAGCCACTTTTTAACACGTCTGTACAAATTCAAAACTTGCATACGGCCTGAACAAAAAAAGTATGTTTCCAGTTTTATGCCATGACCTTAAATATTTTATGAAAATTTTGTTTTGCCAATCATCCATTTATTCAACCATTCAATTAATTTAATAACCATCTATTTAAATAACCAACTATCCATCGTCGGCCATTGATTTTTATGAATTTTTTGTATGTTTTTGCATTACTATATTTTTATTTGTTAACCTAAGGTTATATAATTTGGACACAAAAATAGGACATTTTTATTTTATTTTAAAAAATGTTTACCTTTTTTCGTTACATTAAACGAAACTAAAGTTATCTACAAAAAAACATACTACAAATGTTCAGACACGAAGTATAGGCTTGACTGAATGAAGTATCTGTTAAAAATCAACAAATAAGACCCACCTCCTCCTCCTCCATACGGCCCCTGGCTCCGGGAAGAGTAACCACCACTCTGTCTCTGTGGCCCACCTCCGTAACTACTTCCATAATTGGAACCAAAATTTCCTCCCCAACTGCCACCACCTCCTCCTCCTCTCTGGTTATCATAACCTCGGCCTGGAAAACAAGGAATAAATACGAGACTGAAAATTTGATATATATATATTGTTTTTTTTTTTAAATAACACCCTGCTAATGTTTATGAGACAAAGAGACAGGTATGTTTATACTAACAAGTGACGACATTTGTCTCGGCTTGTTGCACAATGTTTTTGAAAAATTGTATGACAGATGTTTGGAGGTGGGCACAAGCTGCAACAAGTTGCAGTTTGTTCCGCCTTGTCCAACTTTGTTGCAAGAGGTCTACACGGTCATACATTTGTCCCGGCTTGTTACACTGTTTTTGGACAAATGAATACCAAAGTAAATTTTATTTTATTTAACGACGCCACTAGAAACATATCGATAATAAATCAGTGTTATTGGACGTCAGACGCATGGTTATATTGACACATGGTCACAGAGGAAACCCGCTGTCGCCATTTCATGGGCTACTCTTACCGAAAAACAGCAAGGGGTCTTTTATATGCACTATCCCATAGACAGGATAACACATACCACAGAATTTAAAAAATGACTGGGAGTCTTCAAATAAGCAGATATAATCAGAGTTTACAGAATGGAAGCAGGAGGGACAGTCACACTTTTCAGACTTTTTTCAAATATATATATTTTTTTTATCATAATATTATAGTTTTGTTAATTTCACATGTTGCCACCCCACCCATCGCCGATCCCACTTCCACTTAAATACCCTGTACTTTTTACCATATTCCGTGGCCCCTGCCAATAAAAAACATTGCATTTTAAATTTAATTTTGAGCCAGTCCCTAACACCTCCCGTCATGATGCATGTGGCCGGATGAGGTGACTCTAAATCACACTGGTCAGGCTGGAGCCGTTGTAACCACTCACACTAACTAACTGCTAATCAGTTGATTGCTTGTACAAAGGAGTTTCCCAAACACAGACCTGTCATTAAGACGTTTAATTGGTTGACAACTTGAGGGACTGGTGTTCAATACAGATAAGAGGACTATTACCCAGTTGGGCAGAGATAGAGAGATACTACGTCCTGCTGATAACACGTGATTGATGATGTCCAGTCCATGGAATGGAGATACTAGACATGTTAGAGATCGTAACACAATTAACATGAAGACAACAAGAAAGAGGAATTTCTTTACTCGTATGTGAGACCATCCGAACCCACTGTAAATATGGAACGGAGATAGTAAACATGTTAGAGATCGTAACACAAGAGGAATTTCTTTAGTCTTCCATGAGACCATCCAGACACGGTTACACCCTCTAAATGAGGATTAGAGGTTCGACCATTGCAGGCATGTGCAAAATCCAAATTTGCATAATTGAAGAATAAGTTATACCAAAAAATGTCTTTAAGTGGGGGTTTTTTCATAATTGAAAAACAAATTAAATTAATTTTGAAAATAAACAAGGAATTGAACAGCACCTACAGAACATTATATGTATATATATATGATTAGTAAAAGTAATTTTTAAATTTCAGACGAGAAAAAATTTCATTAATTATTTTGGTTACATTAAACCCATGTACAAATAAAACTATCGTTCGTGCATTTTAAGCAGGCCTTAATTGCTTGAAATAATTAAATAGATATGAGGAAACACAACTGTTCAATCTTATTCTGTTTAATGATTATAAATCTGCAAATTATACGTTTCTGTCTGCATCACGTACAGTAGCTACCAGGTTGCAGATGGAAACCTAACAATCAAGATGCTAATTACAAAATTCACACTTGGGATTCAAACTAATTAAAGCATTCTCAAGACAATTGGTATTTTTATTAGCAGCTTCATGCATTGCTTTTCAGTATTCAGCCTTGGCATTGTGTCCTGGCCTTTGATAGCTGACCATAGGGGTGTCTGAACTGTTAGTGGACTGGATGAGGCAGTTAAAGGCATAATGTCTAGTTTTAAGATGAATACCACCATGCTATTTGTAACATATTTGTGGCCATTTATTATTAAAATTAACATTTACTTACATCTTATTGCTTACACTACCAATATACTAGTATGTATATCCTGTGTGTTTCGGGTCATCCAATTTGTCATTGTGTACTTTTGTACGAAAGTATTGTAGGCAACAGTCTATGGGGCACACTAAATTGCTACAAACGCATATTGATATTGTAAGCAACACAATTTAAGTAAATGTTTATTTGCCTGAAACATTTTACACATAGTATTAGATCTATGCGCAAGTGAGGTGGCATCCATCTTAAAACCGAGGATCCATGCCTTTAAATTTAACACGCACCCAAATGTATAGCATGCTTCAAGCAAGAATGAACATGCTAAATTATTATCAGGTAAAATAAAATGCATTTAATGGCCATATAAAACTACATTCTATAATAACAAAACCAATTGTATGCAATGCAGCATTAAATGCGCTATACGAAGTTCATTGCACTTAGAACTCAGAACCGTTACTGTTGTATTTGGTGGGGAGCAGGGCGTATAGTTCAGCGCAAAAGCGTCCGTTTGAGGTTCGATAGGTCGACGGATGGATCCTCCAAAATGGCCCAGTAGGGTTATTTTCCCGTTGCAAACAAGAATCCAAGACTGGTTCATCAAAGGCCATGGTGTGTGCTATCCTGTCTGTGGGAAAGTGCACATAAAAGATCCCTTGCTGTTATTCGAAGACGAGTAGCTTATATGGCTTATATGAGATACAATAACCGCTGATTAATAATCAATGTGTTCCAGTGTAGTCGTTAAACAAACAAACTTTATCTATCTTCGCCAGCACGGTGGCATTCGTCTTAAAACTAGACACTGCCTTGATGAGAGATGGTTAATGGAGTTACAAAGCCATCTCCCGTCCCTTGCGTTCTCAGTCCAAGGCGACTGTAACCTACTTATTTACAAGGTTAAAGAGTTCATTAATCATTAATTTTACACATACTTTTTTTTTTTTACCTTACTGCATTAAAACCAAAATACATACGCTTTGGGGTTGTGTCCTTCAAATTGGCGAAGAGAGAATTGTGCACATACAGGTTTCATGAACACATGAAACAATATTGTTCGATCAGTGCACTGGCTCTCGGTTACGTTTTATTTCGCTCTGTTTATTTTCCCATTCTATCTAGCTTCAAACGGCTGACAAACAAACCGAAATTTGTGCCATTTTGTCTCACCCGCTGAACATCCAATGCTTCCCGCCTCCCGCTTTTATGCCGTCTGGTCGGAGATAACTGTCATGCCGGCCTCTTTCTAAGGAAGCCTTAATCATGTTGACAAGAGAATTGGCTTTCATCGCAACGCACGCTACGAAATCTCGCTGAGATATTGTGAAGTAAACTGGGAACCCTTTGTCGTTTACTATATGTTACTAGAGAGCTCACTCGGTCGTCGGTGATCGGTGCGTGTTGGAGACTGGACCAAGGGGATCGCCCTGATATACACACAATGGGGGAATTCTCCGCCGAGTAATGGATACCGGGAAACATATCGGCGAACTCGGAGAGGTCCAGCGTCAGTATAAAGCCTTGAACACCCATCTATTGCCCCCGGGCAATTTGAAAAGGCTATGAATCTTCATTCTGAAATGGAAAACCATTGTGGTTTGTTGATGAATCATTAAAACCTCTTTGTCCTCGGCTTAGATATGTCGAATACAAGTGGTCCTTGAGACTTGTTGTTCTCTTATTCTAGCCATCACAAGAATATCACGTTGGGGACCTTTAATTTCGACTTAACCTTCATCAGTACACACGTATATACATGTAGCATTGCATAGTGTACATTGTTTCGGACCTATATATACATTCCTACGAGTAACGGACTTCTATTCTTTTTGCACCGGTATTGTGATTAAAAATCCCATCGCCTCGAGTGGGATTCGAACCCAACACCTATTAGGTCTTGAGCCCGATGGTATAACCATTACACCAATGATAAAAAAAAAAGAGTTAATTATATATTATCTGCACAAGGCAGGGTCGAAGGGATATTACGACAAATTAGAGATGTCATAATTATACGAAACATTGCCAAAGCAGTGGTGAAACCAGGTGTTCGCTTCTCTGGTGGATCCAGTCGTAAGCACAGCCATGTGATTTGTCCGCGGTCTTTATCGAAACGATAAAAAAAACCCGTAAAACAGGTCAAAGTAAGGTATTGCATCAGACATCATCTGTGTCAATGATACGTCATCTCGTGAAATAACCCATGAATGTCTACCATAGAATTTTTGAAAGTGTTTACCAGTCCATGGACGGTTATAACCCTACCGAAACAACTAAATGTAAGTAAATATTAGTTTTATTAAATAAAGAAATGCTTTATTAGCCAGAAATACCAGTATGTCCAAAAATGTTTTAAAACTCGGGACGGTTCCTTCAACATGTTTCCTAATCCATTAGCTAAAACTAGATTCATAAACATAATGATTTATTGCAAATTCGAGTCCCTCTATCACGGCAGAGGTAAACTAATTATAAACTGTTATTCTACACTTCGTTGTGTCATATAAATGATTCATGGAGTAAGAAAGGACTGGTTTTTTCGTGTTTGTATGTTTTGAAAGCAGTACTCGTTATACACCATTTGATAACTGTATTTAATTAGATTCCGCTATCGGGATGATGGATTGTGTTAGTTGGGTTGACACTTTATCGACAGATCTTTAGAATGGGGTAGTAGTTAATTGCTGAATCTCCAGCACAAACAAAGGCCATCATGACATTTTCAGATCGTTATATTTTTATTATTTACATTCCAATATGTAGCTTCGGCAACTTTCACGTAATTGTCCCATGTTATATTTAGGGGCTGTGCATAAATGTCATTGTGAATGTTTCAAAATCCAAACCAAGTTAGGATTGCTTTTGACCTATCCATCCCATTCTAATCCTAACACAAAACGTTGATCAACTGAGACCGATGTTTTTACATGAAAAGCAATCCGAACTTGGTTTGTACACCCCTACCCCTTCCGAACAGTGTTCGGATTGTGAAACACTTTGACATAATCATTTATCCACAGTCCCTTAAAGGTACAGTCCCGAGTTTGAAAACGAGTGCAACCGTACTTAGGTCAAGGTCAAATTGTTTAACGTCCACGTTCAGAGCAAGCTGTTATAGCGGACGCCGTAACCGTACTTACGCATCGAATGCTATTTGTAACATTTCTGGCTAAAGAGCACTTTTATCTATTAAAGTTAACATTTACTTACAGTTTATTACTTAGAATATCAACACTTGTATATCCAGTGCATTTGTAATAGCTTAGTATGGTCATTGGACTTTTACCTGCGATAATTTAGTACAATACAAATTATTTTAGACAAAAGTACACATTAATCTACTATAATATTTTCGATGACCAGAAACACATACGATATACACATACATGTACATGTATTGATAGTGTTCTGTTCTGTTCTATTCTGTAAGCAATGTTAATTTGAATAATAAGAAATGCTCTATTAGCCAGAAATATGTTACAAATAGCATTAGATGCGTACGTACATGTACGGTGGCACTCATCTTCTAACTCGAGACTGTACCTTTAACATGCCAGTGTTTGCTGATGACCAAACTAGTAACAGATGCAGATACAGACGCTGTCAAGAAACGCCAAACTATAGAGGAATCCCTTCACATGGAAGCTGACGCCGACTCAGTGTTAGTATAAAAACTTCAGGATCCGCACAAATATTGAGGCGCAAAATATTTACCAGCGGTACATGAGGTTTGTACAAGTTTATTCTCGTTGTTGATCCGTGTAAAACAATCGACTGGCTGCCGAGCGGTGTAGACATGGCTGTCAAACGGAAGGTCGTGCTATTAGACGGCGTGGAATGACACGATCCTGCGTCTTGATTTAGTGTACTTCGAAAACTAATATAGACCGTCAAAACAGCCTTGCGTTCAGTAGGGCGAACGTTTTGTTACCGACACAAAACGTTTTGTCACCGGTGTTTGCATCTAACATTAAATGAATGTGATATGATAGTATACGATCGGTACCAGTCAAATTGTTTATCTCGGTAGCAGAACGCTCGCCCGATTGAACGCAAGACAGCAGACAGTCCTTGCGTTCAATAGGGCGAGCGCTCGCGAACAATTTGACTGGTACCGATCGTATACTATCATATCACATTCATTTAATGTTAGATGCAAACACCGGTGACAAAATGTTTTGTCTTGGTAGCAGAACGCTCGCCCTATTGAACGCAAGGGAGATGAGCTATACATGTTATTATATTTATTATAGAGTCATTGTCAGTCTTCTTGAACACTTCTTACAGTTTATTTCAAAGGAAATCTGTCACGTGGTTTAACGAAAAAAAAGGTATGTGAACAAGTGTGATTCGAACCTACTGCACCGATTTGCATGTAACTTCACCGTCCAACACCATAAACGATCGACCAAAATGGAGCCTTCCCATAACGCAGTCTTCCTATTACGTAGACTTCCCATAATGCATTCTCATAATGGAGACTTCCCATAAGGTCACTGCTATAATTATAGTGTCTGTAGATGCAGCAGAGCTGAAACAGTTGACGACAAATTTGGTGGTTGGGTGTCTTTAAATGAACAGTTTCAAGTTTAAGACGAATGCCACCTGTCAGGCAGAATAATAATAATATTGTCTTTGTGAAAACATGGCGTGACCATTGTTTAAAAAGTGGTTCTCAGCGCTGTATACAGTCAACTACTTCCTTGAACATCCTTAGGATCGCTTGTACGGAGATACATTTTAATCAGTTACTAGTACCTCTTGGTCGAGTGTGCTATATGGAAATCTTAGTCGAAAAAGTTACTTTGAACTCAGGTCGGTCTATTTAATCAATTATCTTCAAT
This sequence comes from Melanodrymia brightae, assembly GCA_032273805.1. Lineage (NCBI taxonomy): Eukaryota > Metazoa > Mollusca > Gastropoda > Neomphalida > Peltospiridae > Melanodrymia > Melanodrymia brightae. Next base: position 3,887 of record JAUTCZ010047892.1, on the reverse strand, counting down.
GTTATGTTTTGATATTTTAATATATTGCTTAATGGTCCAACAAACCATAGTACTAGATCAATAGTTAATTACAGATCTTAACGTATCTATATATTGTATATATAAAACATTATGTAGTTTCAACGAGTGTATTAAAGGGACAATGTCAAGTTTACAACGGATGCTTTTGTAACACGTTTCCGGCTAATAGAGCCATTAAATATGTTTAGTTACTAACATTATAATTTACTTACATTTCAGTTGTTAGAATAGCAACATGTGTATACCAATGCATATTGTTTTGGACTTTTGCATACAATTATTTGTTACATAGCAAAGTATGGTCGACAAACGTTCATATTCAGCTGCTACACACTTGGATTACTAGAAACATATTTTAGTAGATAGATATTGATATTCTAAGCAAGATCATTTTAATTTTAGTAATTAAAGAGGCTCTAATAGCCAGCAACACATTACAGTATCATTAGGAGCGCACATATAGTGGCATCCGTCTTAAATGCGTCAACGTCCCTTTAAAGAATCATAATATGAAATAATAATTATATATAATGTAAACTATGTGTTAATTATACTTAGTGTGAATATTCTGTATATTATTATTATTATTGTAACCAGATACGTTGTAAAGAGTCATAAGATACCTGAAGAAATAATACATAATATTATATGTTTTAATTATACTTAGTGTGAGTTTTCTGTAAATTGTATATTATTATAACCAAGTACATTATAAATGTTCTCTTAATAGCCCATGGTGGTGCATGACATGAATTGACAATATTAAGTAGCTTCAAGAAGGGGCAGCATTTGCTTAGCTTTTCCGAACCCCTGGTATAATCGTTGTTGCAAGAGTGATTCATGAGATAAAGTCGTCAGTCGTCATGGCTTTGTCGAAATATTTCTTGGACACATACAGAAATACGACTTTGATCATTTTAAAACAATCTAAAGTTATGTCAAAACCTATCACATTGCCAAAACCACAAGACATAGTCGAAGAGACAATAAAGTCAAAAAGGTATGTACTCACGAATCACAGCCAGAACAGTGATAACACCATGTGTTCGCAAAAAGATGGACGTATCCTACCCCACCTCGCACACGCCTGTGTAATTTATTCCGTGTTACTCTTAATAACGAGTCAGTACATTGAACGCAATGCTGATATTGTTTTGTAGATAGATAGAATTTCATTAGCAACGAATACACGTTTGAATATTATTAACATTATTGTTACTTTTATTATTTATATTTTTTATTACTAGATATGATAATAAATGTTTTATCTTGCTTTATCACCGCCACACGTAGCATGCATTCCTTTACTAAAACAACAATGAAATTGTATCAGGTATTTCAGCCATGGTTTATGAATGTGATTTTTAAAGATCGAGATCCTAGCTACAGTTTCAAAAATATTTTGGCCATGTTCATTATGTGCTTATTTTGAACCATGTCATGTCCATCTGGCCCAGGTGCGGTTTCATAAGGGTTATAGCATTCATGTAGAGGTAAAAACAAGCAAGGTCATTTTCATTATCTTAGAATAACATATTCATTAGCTTAGAAAGGTCATCCTCATTAACTGAGGATCATATTCATTAGCTTAGAAAGGTCATCCTCATTAATTGTTGGTCATTCTTATTAGCTCAGAAAGGGCATTCTTATCGATTTAAATAGATCATTCTCATTAACTTAGGAAGGTCATCTTTATTAGCTTAGAAAGGTCATCCTCATTAACTGGAGAAGGTCATCATTATTAGGTTAGAAAGGTCATCCTCATAAACTGAGGTAGGTCATCCTCATTAACTAAGGAAGGTCATCCATATTAGCGTAAATATGTCATCCCCATCAATGTATAAAGGTCGTACGTAACCATTGAGGAAGGCCAACGTAGCCAGCGTATGAAAGTCATCGCCAGTTCAGGAATATCATCATCAGTTGAAGGTTCAGGAAGGATACTCCACCAACGTATGGCCATCCTCGTCAGGAGGTTATCCATATCAGCATGCCAGGGTCATCCTACTCAACGTATAAACGTAATCGTCATTAGTTCAGAAGAGTCGTCCTATTCAGATGATTCATACGTTTAAAGTCACGTGACTTAGAAAATCGTCTGGTCCCACGATCCGTCTACAGTCTGTTACTGAATATATCATAGACCACATTTCCATCTGATCATTTCTAGTTTTTAAATTGACTTTTTCGAGCTTTGTAAGAAATAGAATGCTATACCTATGTCATTTGGAGATCATTAACTCGTTGTTTTCAAACATATAACTCCTATGTGCTTAATATAATTATACATTTATAAACCACTAGCTGTAAGATAAACGATCTCTAAGCATCCGTGTAGTATCCGATCTATATATTGTACTTGTCATGTTGTATACCGGTACTCATTACGCTCACAGACTTGGCAATTGTACCCGAGTTTGTTGTATACATGTACATCAAAACGTGTGTATTATAAATATGTATTTGACTTTAGACTTTCACAACTAAAATAAAATATCAAACTATTTATCCGTGTTGTTTGTTATCATATTATTATGTTGTTTTGCGTAGTACTGGTTTGTCAATCCCGTTATTGTACTTTTGTGACATTTATACCCAACTCCAGTTCCACCTCTTGTTCTCAGCAGCCTTGATATCGAGTCAACATCCGATATCAAGTACGACTTCCTCTCAACGCTGGGGAGCTGGGTGTAACTCAGCGGTAGAGCATCCTCCTACGGTTTGATGGATTGAAGGATCGATCCTTTTCGAGGGGTCCGTCAGGTTATTTTCCGTTCCAACCAGTGATCCACGACTGATATGTCTGTTGGAAAGTGAATATAAAAGATCCCTTGCGGTTAATCGAAAAAGAGTAGCCTATGTGGAAATAACGCCGCTCCTTGACTCCCCAAATATCAGTGTGTGCAGACATACGAATCCAGATCATTTTTGGGGGGGATAAATCCATCTTTATTATCAATACATATTTACACATCCAGGTTATGTTATAAAATATACCCCTGTAACCAATAATCAGCATGCCTACAGTTTGGCCTGAATAGTAATAACTATTCCTAAAGTCACCATGGAACACGGGAAATGTGTACGGTAACGCAATAACTTCCCAGAGTTGACCACTATATACATATGATAAACAATATGAAGTCTTATGGAAGGCACTTCAAAACGGAAGTCTTGTGTAAAGCACTTCAAAGCGGAAGGCCCGATTTGTAGCAGTAGTACATCTTACAGCTGCATCCTGTTGGAAGGTACAACTTGACAGGTCGTATCCGCTTGCCGTACGTTTGCTTCTCGCAGTACGCCCACACGGACATCCACTGGTAGTCCTCCACACACATGGAATCTCCATTACCATAACCACCGCAGTATTTACACGTCTTGGCGGGGTACCTGTAAACAATGAAGGAACAATTCTTAGCAAGGGCTAAGCAATATATGGGGCAGATCAATGTTTCTTAAATTGGAGAGGTTAGTTAGTTAGTTATTTACGTGCTTATATCCAGTTAAGATCAATCATGCATGTCTATCCTGGACATACAGTCCAGCTTCATGGACTGCCTGACTTCTGTATGGCAAAGAGGAAACTATTGAGAATGTGATTTTAGACATTTGTAGTATGTTTTTCGTAAATAACTTTAGTTTTATTTAATGTAGAGAAAAAAGGTAAACATTTTTGAAAACCAAAAAAATGTATTTTTGTGTCCAAATTATATACATGTAACTTTAGGTTAACAAATAAAAATATTGTAATGCAAATACATACACAAAAATTTCAAGAAAATCGATGGGCGACGATGGATTTTTCTGAAGATTTTTTTTATGTATTTGCATTACAATATTTTTATTTGTTAACCTAAAGTTATATA
>JAUTCZ010047881.1:0-11619 GCA_032273805.1 Melanodrymia brightae | reverse complement strand
CTTCGAAGCAAACATTGCAAGTGTTCATTTCCATTAAATTTCTGTTAATAATCATCCTAATTAGAAAAAATGATAATAAATGATAAAAAGAATATCCCCCTCGTGCCTTGTGATATCATAATTTATCAGCACTCGTTGATAAAATAACAACTCGTGCTGATAAATTATGATATCACAAGACACTTGGGGGATATCCTCTATTTATACTTATTATGGCCAGTACGGAGTCTAAAGAGTATGACTTGCTGTCCTCTAGTCGGAAATTGTAGCTCTGTAATCGACAAAACATTGATATGGCCAAATGCCTATCTCTGCACAAGGCATGGTCAAAGTAAAGGGATATTGCAACAAAGTCGAGATGTCATGCACTCACGAATCAAAGCAGTGATGATACCAGGTGTTCGCGAAGGATGATCGTATTCTGCTTCACCGGTGGCACCTGCTATAATGAGTGTCCGCTTTCTTTATCGAAACGATAAAAGGCATAAAACAAGTCAATATAAGGTAATGCACCAGACATCATCTGTGTCAATGATGCGTCATATCGTGAAATAGCCTAACCGAAGGCGATGGCGCGTGACAGTATAGAGGGAAACAAATCCCCACAGAAAACCCGGAAACTTTCACAAAAAGCATAACTCTCTTATGAAACTATACTAGGGGCTAAAGATGGAGGTAGAAAGTATCTGGCGCTCTTTATCATATTACGATAGTACTACTCACCTCAACGCGCATGACAATAAACAAAGAACTATAAGGTCGATTGTATCAGAAGTCGTAGCTTCGACCATGCGAAATAAAAAAAGAACATAGTCCTTTAAAAACAGATCATAATATATAGTTAGTAGCCTATACATACGGCTTTTACATAGGCTATTTTTTTTAATATATCATGTACATGTATTTATTATGATTGTCCAAGAAAACTGAACGACAAGAGTCTAGATGGACATTTTGTTGTCTAGACGACAACATTTCCATCTAGACCATTGTCAGTCAGAGTTTTTTCGGACTAGGTGAAGATATAAAACAATCGAATATCGGACCTTCATCTGATATCTTGTTGCCAGTTATCCTTGTGTTGGAGCCTGTACTTAATATAATCAAGATAGCCTTTTGACAGGTACACAACTAACTACGTTAGGTTCTTCTCTGTATACATTGACAAAATAAAAGGTATTTCGGATTTTTCAGGAATATCCAGTTTCGCAGACGCGTAAAACGAAGATCGTCGGATTACTCAAACATGATTAACGTGTTTTAATGGATTTTGCGAGACCACGTCTTTGTCGAATACGAAATTTAACTCTACTCTGGGGGTGTCAAACTAACTCTATTGCGATTTTTAACTTCTTCTTCGACCATTGACCTTAACTGTTCGGTGCAAATTTGATTTCACCCTTTGCAAACCTTGTCACAATTAAGCCAATCAAATGTAACGTAAGTCGGCGATGAAGTGATTTACTTTTGCAGGCAGGTTAGATGAATATCTTCCTAGAAAGCGATTTTTTAAAACACTACTGGGGAAAGACTTGTTAGGAATGTAATACAGACTTCTTTTTTTCTTTTTGCTTATTACTCTTGGTTGCAGTTTCCAAATCTGATTGGTTAGGTTTTTTACGTTCAGACTCTGTTTACAGTTCTAGACTATAAACATGCATTCTTTTACTTTTAACATACATATATACATGTATACTTTTATATAATATACATGTATACATATACACTGTCGATAGTTAGGTAAGTTACAAACAAATAGGCAAATTAATTTGATGTTATATTTCTTTAATTCCAAATAGAAATCAATGATATTACCTATGTTCAATTGATGCAGACTCATAACTATACTATGTATAGGTTGTTTATTGAACGGGAGTTATTTGAGTCGACGGATGATGATAATAATAATGAAACAAAATAGTTAGTCTATTGCTTTCCTGTTCATATTGCCGATTTTAAGCAATGTCCTGTTCTTCTGTCTCAGAAGTTGTTTCATCAGGGTCGTACCGTCCATGGACTGCTGAAAACTGTCAAAACGTTCTATGGCAGACATTCATAGGATATTTCACGATTTGCCACGCCAATAATACAGATGATGACTGATGCAATACCTTACGCTTTGTTATCGTTTCCATGAAGACAACAGACAAACACCTAGTATCATCACTGCTTTCGTTGTGATTTGTGAGTACATGACATCACGACATTGTCGTCATGTCCCTTGGACGTTGTCTTGGCCATGTAAATGTTTTGTCGTTTTGATTTGTACAAAATATTCTCATGCAAAGTTTAAAAAAAAATAATGTCAGAGCCTAGGTACTACTAATGTCATGGTAATTCTAACAAAGACATCAATGTCAGGTAAAGGGGTGGTTGAAAGCTATAGTTAATAAATTCATTTCGTACATGATTTTGAGATATTATCAAACAACAGTTTGGTAGGAAAAGTCTGTTTGCTAGCATTCTGCCTTTTGATGTTTCAATTAAACGTGTTGTTTCCCTTAGAATACTTAGCCAAAATTCATCCTTAATGTTTTCAACAAAAAGGTTTGTTCTTTGCTAAATTCATTTATTTCACCGTCACGAGCACGGTTCAGAAACATCGGAGACCCGCATTTCAGCGTTTGACCTGTTATTTCACTTACATTATTTTCTTTTTTAATCAGACGATCTGTCTATAATGTAAAAGTTCGTGTAAAAATCTAGACAGACGATGCAAAAAGCGGGAAATGTCTTTCAATAAATTACCCTCCGTACCATAAATATTGGAAGTAGTCAGTATACAAAGCGCGCAGAGTCCATCAGAGATAATCAAAGTAGTCCGCCGCCATGATGCCTTGAAACCCGATACAAAGAGCTTTTGCATCGGTCTTAGTTTGATGGAACTATTAACTCCTGAAGTCGAGCAAATCATAGGGTTATTGCAGAAGTTGTGTCTTTGATGTACTACTTCGTATGACCCATTACACTCTTAGCTCCATGCTTCCGGCGTTCTGCGTAACCGATAGCACCGGATAATTGAGAATTACAATCGATCATATCAAACGATCTGATTGTATATCAAAGCGATAATCGATCATCAGGGGTATTAGATAATGTGTCAGTCAAACGAGTGATGAAAATGGCGATAAGGTTACGTTTTATCATTTGTACAGAGTACTCGAATGGTCTCGTTCAAATTGCTTCGTGTAAGAATACTAGTCTGTTGCAGAATGCCACATTGCTTGAATTGACAAATCAATTTAATGTCTTTGCTCTCCTTATGTACATAATTATAACAGAGAATATACATGAGAATAAAAACAGACACGCACACAATCCTCATTTTCGTTACACCAAATGAACGTTGCGTGCATGGATAAGACTAGATTGTGTCAGGTCTGAAGTAAACAGTATTAAGGCTACATCAACAATCAGGTGTATATTAGGTCAATCATACATTTCTTGGTATCATTAATCAATTTTAATGGTGACCAGAATGTGCAAATTATTTAGTATAATATATCATAGGTTAATTATTCACTCACTGAATTTTTAAAATGGTCAATACCAAAACGTAAAAACTTTCAAAAGCTTTTCCTAGCCTAAATCAGAGTCGAAAAGACATTCTGATAAAGTCAGTGATAACATCAAGTATTTTGCGAAAGGTTAACGTGTGGCACCTATCATCTATTTAGGCCGATCCATGTCTGTCCGATTTTGTGGCTCTCATCCTGTTGTGTCCAGTTTGAAGTCTAAAAGGATTACTTCGTAATCTGTTGTTAAACTGTACGTCTAATGAATGACTTAATGTGAATGCCTGATTCACAGTATTGAAATTGAGTTGCAATAATTTCATTGTGTTTTTAAACGAATAAAATTGAAATACAGAAGCGCCGCCCCTACGTCACGGGTTTTTCGTGAATATTTATGAGTTAACGATGTCGGGCAAGCTTTCATTCAGTGTGCATGACTGTGTAGAATAACATTTGGCGTACAATGTGTGGTTTATTAGAGATCAAATTGGTTGAAAATGATGTTCCTGGAGAGAGTGATATTGGAATGCTTTTTAATCGGTCCCTTTACTCCCTCACAACGCTACATATACAAACATCATAGCCAGGGAGCCAAACCCTGTTTTTTGGGTGAACCTGACATGGGATGCTGTTAAAGATTTTGTGGTATCAATGTGTTCAGAAATACTTCCTTGGCATCTTGAACGTGCACAACCCGATAAATGTGCTACTGGAAAAATGTTATAGACATTTTTTCAAAATTGTCGCCATCCGAAATCGTTTTCGACCATATCTCGGCCCACGATGCACATAGAGTCCTGATTATGATGGCAATACCCATGTTTGTGGGACCACAAAAATGATTGGATCAACCAGCCAATACAGAGTCCAAAATGGCTGCCATAAATTCAAAATGGCCGCCATAAATACAAACATGGCATAGTTATATACCAAATGCATGGAAAAGTTTAGTGTACTTATTAACATTGGAGGTACGCTATCATAATATAGTGATCCTCTGATATACTGCCTTATTAGTATAACAGCAAACATAGTATAGTTTCCTATTATTTGTTAACATTGTGCAGTTGTCACAATTAGTTCTCGTCATCGCTACTAACACTTCATTCACTACTAAATTCACAAAGTTGTGCCAAAAGTCGTGCCAAAAGTCGTGCATCTACATCCAATATAGATTGGCATATCTTTCATGACACAGGATCATTTGCTACCACATCCTTTGGTGCAGGTGCAGGCAATAGATCTAGCCATTTCCTGAGGCCATACTGGTTCAGAAGTTGTTGCAGGACCAAAAGGGTCATCTTTGGCAAGTCAGCCAAATTCTTCAAATGAAGATAAACTTGGCTTGAGAATATGGGATGACCTGTCTAGTGAGGTTTCCGATGCTCCTCGTTCCAGATGAAGCAGGAAGGCACATTCTGTTGGTGGAAGTAGCTTCAGTATTGGAGATCGGTTGTTTAGAAACTTGAGCTCATTAAATATATTGACACCATTTCACGTTGATTACTGTATATAATTTGTCTGACGCCATAATATTATAACTTGCGATAGTCCGAGAGGACTAACTGACAAGGGTCTACAAGGACATTTGGCTGGCTGGACGATCCTCTTACATTGTCAGGCAGTGCTCTCGGACTAGAGCCGGTGTAAAAGAAATAGAAATCCGTAAGAATATAGGTCCGAAACAATGGTCCAAACCAGACGAATCAGTTTTATGGTTTTTTTTCCACTTACATCAACGCTACGACCAAGTTTAAACAATATTTATTATTATACTAACAAACATGGTATGGGATCGGACAACAGGCATTGCCTATTTCAAGACCTCTCCAAACATTACAAATATAGGCATTGCCTATTTCAAGACCTCTCCAAACATTACAAATATAGCTGCAATAGTAGCATTTGCGAATATATCTAACCTATGGTAAATATGATGTCCGCATGGACAAGTAGGATCATCAGAAAACGAGAGAATTTATGACCATTTAGATCACTAATATCGAGACCAAGTTTGCAATGTAGTATTTGTTCTGTCCTAGTACCTAAATAAAAATAATTTGGAACAATCTTGTTATTTTTATGTTTTTTTAAATAATTTATTGTTACAGATTCAGACTGTTGCACAATCTAATTCCTGAGTAGGGAAATTGGAGTATAGTTGTGTACGAGTGTTAAAGGGTTGCAAAATTAATTGTCCTTGTTCCTTAGTTTATACATGTTATTGTCGCTTATGGGTCTATTAAACTGAATGGATTAGCGTCTGATTATTTACTAATTTGTATATTTTATATAACTTGTGGCGTTTACGTCAGTCAAGGAAATACAACCACTCTCATCATAAAACTTTCGATGAAACGTACCTTTGACTGTTCCGCATACTGTACAAAGAGCATCTAACTGGGCAGAACGCTACGACTTGTAGGTAATAACTTGACCGTGTTTCTTTTACACCGGTCTAAAACGTATAGAAGTCCGTTGTAATATACATGTAGGTCCGAAACAATGTATAATGCTATCGAACCTACATACCTATAGGATCCTTAGTCCAAACTACACCAGATAATATCTAATTTTACGATCAGGCTATTCGTTTATTCCGCAAAGTTTCATTTAATTATTTAACACATTTTGTTGTGATATAACCGAACTTGCGTTCCTTTTACACCTGTTCTTACGGAGCCGCGGAAGAATCTTTATAACATTGTTTCAGGTGACTAAAACAAAATAGTAATAATAATAAATAACACATATTGATAAATTTGCCTTTATTGTACAATTGTCATGGTCTATTGTAAAGCAATGCTTCCAAACTAAAACAAAATGTACGGAAGTATATAACACTTTATGAGGTGAAAGCCTCAAGTCTGTGACAAAAATTTACTAATACAATAAAGAACTGGTCAATGATCATAAAATATTTTCTCTTAAATTCTGTGTGCAAGTATGCTAAGTACATTAAACCTCATAAATATGTATAAATAGAAGTGGCTTTCCTATTGTAAGATACCTGCTCGTTTGATCGGAAATAAAGAATAAAACACACATTTATTATTTAACGGTCTCTCAATTGGACGATGGATACTCTCAACTGGATAAATTATACCGGTATTCAATCAGATACATATAGCTTATTTAGTAGATTAATAACAGACCTTCATACAACAAAAATTCCAAACAAAAACTAACTTTAACAACCCAAAAAAATAATAATTCAAAGCTCATGCTGTTTAAATATTATAATAGAGATAGCCTATACAGTTTTATAACACACCATTCAGTTATTATATTGCTGGCAACAATATCAGTTTGCTGAAACCTAAGGCATCCAGGGGTCTCAGTTAAAAGTACATGTTTACGAGTTATCATACATTAAAATGGTTGAAAAACACTGTAGGCTATTCGACAACATCGTCATTTTTTTTTATGAAAGAGGTATTATTTCAAATAGACCAAGCTGTTCGGATTTAAAATAGAGGATCTATTAAAGTTGATGGGGACACTAAATATGATCAAAAGACTAGTTGAGATTTGTTTTTAATAGACAAATATGTTGAAGCACATGGGTATGATTCCAGTGCGATGTACATGCATTGAAAATGCTGTTAGTGAACAAAATAAATAGAAACAACACACAAGTCAATTCTTGCATCTGTTTAAAGCAGATATGTCGATGTTACGTAAACATATTTATTTCGTGCTACACCAATTGGTTTGAATGCATTGTCAAAGATGGATATTTTCAGTGAAAACAGTTCAAAACAACACGATTTTAAACAACAGGATTAAATAATTATTTGTATAGATTATGTAATAAACTTGGACTTCCTACCAGCTTAAAATATCATTGAATACTACGTCAATAAATATACACGTAACAAATACACAGGCATTGGACATCAATTTTTATCAATGAATACGCGAACATTTTACCCATGAGTGTTTGTGATCTCAACATAACTATATTTATGTATTGAAGGTAAGAAATAATTTCGGGTGTAATTAACGACTAGACTGATATAGATAATTGACCCATGCCGAGATGTATCAGAGAAATTATGATCGTGTGACACCAGAAAACAACGACTTCTGGAAGACGATGCTTGTAATAGTAGACACGACAGAAGGTGCCACTTTATTTATTCTAACTTCATTTTTACACACGTTTCAGAGAAGCCCACGTGAGATTTCTGGCCTCAAATGGGAATCTCTAATAGGTAAAATAGTTGACGTTAGTATCACATGCGTGAAACAATTCATCTATTCACTTGCCACAGTATTTGCCTTCGCCATGGAAAATGTTATTAGAGTAATAGAGATAGCCATCACATTCAAGGATATGAATAAAAAAAATAAAGACCTAACGGAAAATCAGCACACTTAAAAATTCAAATAATTTATGCCATTAAATAAAGATACGTACATATGTCGTTACTGACATCGGACTACAACAACATTGTTTATTTAATGGTGCACACTTTCTTTTGAGCATTGCTGTTAAACAGAACATGAAGTAAAATCACACGTTTGTGATCATCAAGAATTATATTGGAATACTTTGTTTCTATGGAATTTGTTCAGAAAATGTCTCTCAACTATTATTTTGAATTTGTTGCATTGGCGGTATAAACTATTCTGAAAGATTTACTCTCACAATATACCAAACACTTCTTTCACAGCTGGAATGATTTATTGTCCAACTTTCTTCAACGTGTTCCACCTACGTTATAAAAAGTGTCTAAGTTCAGAGAGTACTTGGTGAGTAAACATGGGGTGAAATCATGCCCTGACATCCCTGGACATCGATAGCCATCCACTTAACTCATGATAGATGTCTTTATAATGCCACGGTCCTTGTTAACATCTTATCTTTCTTCAACACCTTAGACAGAGATTAGCAAAATCTGGGACAGATCTTGAGGTTAATATTTGGTTACACCAACCGTCTGATAGTGGCAACTACAATTGTCATAAAACGACGTCTGGCCAATGTTGAAAGGATTACAGGAAAATGATCCTTTATATATATCATGGTCATTCGGACCGAAACTATAGTTATATGGGATCAACTGCCGCGAGTCCCCCTCTCTGCGGGAACAAATGGGCAGCATTTTATTGAGATGAAGTCATGATCTGTGGGAGGTAAGGTGGCCAGTGGCCTTGGACGAGTAAGGCAGAAAGGGTAACAAGAACAGACCTGACTTTGCACGGAGGTTCCCATAAGGAAAATTGCTCAAATTGCATTAAATAACGATGTATTTATATCTTTATATAATGGTGAGATCTGAAACCAATAACAAGTTCATTAAAATTAAATTACTGTTATGTGAATAGAGGTGATAAACAGTATTTTGGTTTTGACATGTATACTTGATAATAAATGTATCTCACAGCTATTTTATTCGAAATATCATATTTTAGTCAAATCTGAAATACAAAAAACGTTTGCCTGAAAAATAGTATCCCTAGATAAAATATTTGCTCAAGGTATCATTTTACATGAGTTTGTCCTAGCGTTTTCAACGAAAGTTTGTCCTACAAATGTTGGGCTCTGGCAGCATACCAAACTACTTTGATGGTTGAGTATTCTCAGACCCGTTTCACCCAGGCCCATTATACAATGACACGGTTTTCAAAACTAAAATAACAACACGTGCTTTACCAGCAATGAATGGTTCAAACAACGTAACTACTGTTAATCGCTTAATCAGAAACTGAAGGAAGAAGTTCACTATATTGAGGTAGGCCTACATATATAATATACATGTATATTATACTCTTGTGAGTTAAGTAGTTGCATATAGTCGTATATACGTGTTACCTGAGAGAAACTGCTACATAAATTGATGTTCTTCAAGATCGACAAAATCTTTGGATTTCTTTATAATACATGTATCTTATATATAATTGTGCTATTAAGATGAGAAATGCAATATTATTAGACAATGTATAGCTGAAAATCAAAACATGAACTAGTGTGTCTATGGTTGATTATTAACTTCCGAAAAATAATAATCATTAAATAAACTAAACATTTATTTGTTGATATGGATCACTTAAACAATTCATAAAGTAAAGTCGACTATTTTGACTGTTGTGTGAATGAGACCATTAGCAGCTTCTGTAGACATCTTCACAGATTGTCCAATTTATGCACAGAGACTACAATTAGTTGTAAATTGTTCTAATATATAAAATGGGCCATTTGTGCCGTGAATCACTCCATATGAAGTACTTTCAGTGGATGAACAAGAACAAATCTAGCCTCTTGATGATACCAAAGAAGCTACATAACCAATATATAATTTAAATATGGCAACCATTGATAAATGAACTAATTTTAATCAGTGCAACCAGTGGTGGATGTAGATCCCTAAATAATGTCGATACATAGATGAACACGGTTTGTACAGCTGATGGAATCACATTTCTTGGCTACACATACTCATTGTGGCTGCTGTAGACAACAGAGTGTTCATTGTGGCTGCTGTAGACAACAGTGCGCTCATTCAGTGTCAGTGGCTGCTGTAGACAACAGTGTGTTCATTCAGTGTCAGTGGCTGCTGTAGACAACAGTGTGTTCATTCAGTGTCAGTGGCTGCTGCTTAAGAGGGTGTGCGTCATCTCGGAGAAACTCAACAGTGGATTGTCACCACAGTTACTCAGTGTCTTTAAGCTCATGTGCTGAAATATAACAAACCTTAATAAGTATAAATACGGTATAAACATACATGTATTATGAAATAATAATCACATAGAAAACATATTTGCTTTAATGTTAAAATCAATGTTGGTCATAATTAATAGGGATTACATTTTTCAGTCAATGTTATTATTCTGAACTTTTATACTTTTTTGTCTTTCTAAAACCTATTTCTGTTTATGATGCAATGTCTTTTAGTCTGAAACTATATTACGAATGAGAAGTCTCCAATGAAATAAAGTAGACTACAATAAGCACAACATGTTATCACATACTAACTAATGAATAGGCTTATTTATGTTAGCTTTCATGAGCATCACAACTTGTATGTCTGTACAATTAAGTTGAATACTTTTAACTAGCAAAATATTTTAATGTGACAATTCGTTTAATATATCCCCACTGACTAATACTCAATATGAACAGTCAAAGTGAAAAAGGTATGAATTCTAAATTCTGTAGACAAGAGCACAATATTTTATGTTGGTATCTGAAGCACACCTTTGGGTGGTCCATGGTATCATTGATGGTTCCTCTCTGCGACTTTGTTCCACAGGCGTATGCATCTGCAGCAGTCAGTGACCAGTCCTTCTCGTAGACGCTGTTGTTGTTGTAGTGGTGTGGCCATGATGATGGCTTTACAACTGGCACAGGAATACTGCTAATAATTGACTGATTGTCACATGACCGCCTAAAAGAGCAAGGAGGCTTCATTAAGTCACATATAATATAGTAGACTCGAAGATTTTAGCACTGAATATATTATATTTTGTTTTCTACTTCCCTTAATTGATAGGAATTCTGTAAAAAAAGGATGTTTTATGTATTCAAGAAAGCAAATTTGGCATAAAAATTAGCATTCTAAAATAAGAGTGTGGCCTCAATTATTAATTTCTCTTGCAGAATTATTTTTACAACAGTGACGACACCATGTTGAAAAACAACATATCTTTCATCATGTTCATAACCATACATGTGCATAGGAGTCATGGATCAGGCTAAAACATTGCTTACCCTAGTAAAATGGTGTGCACATGACAGGATACTCCACATGAAACCTTTCCAGCACGGACTGGTTTTGTAGCCATTTTGTTTTGAGATTGTCGGTAACAAATGAAGCACATAAATTGAGGTTGACAAACTCAAGCATTACAAGATAGTTCTATACAAGGGTTACCATATATATACAAGGGTTACCAATATGTTGGATAATAACATTAAATATTTGTTTTACATCTTCTGGTCTCAAATAATGTTACATTTCATTATCGGTGATTGAACAGGTTCCAGGAGCGGGAAGTAGCTCAGAGGTAGAATGTCCGCATGTGGCGGGATGGGTCGTGAGATCGATCCTCCACAGCGCAAAACATTTTTATGGGCTATTTTCCGTTCCAGCCAGTG
>JAUTCZ010047870.1:0-11621 GCA_032273805.1 Melanodrymia brightae | reverse complement strand
GGGTGAATTCTGGTCGCGTGTATGGTATGGTATGTATACTAAAAAGTGGGGCGGGGGCGACATTTGCATGTTGGTCCCCCGCCCCACTCTAAAATGTGAGGGGGACATGTCTCCCCTGTCCTCCACCAAGTGACGTCCATGAGCAAGGGATCTTTTATGTGCACATTCCCACCGACAGGATAGCACATACCATGCTTTAGATTTACCAGTCGTGGATTACGGGTTGGAATCGAAAAGAATGCTATTGATCTACTTGAGGATGGATCCTTCGACCTCACACACCTCAGATGCTCTCTCTAGTACTGAGTCTACCATTAATATATACTGTATATAAGAAAAGAAAGCAGCACAAAAGAATACTCGCACATGAAACAATTTGCTACAACATTTACCTGTAATGATACTTGTTGCATTCAGTCACAATGACCATCAGCATTTGGCAGCATGGCTTTAGTTGCATTGACCCTATAAATACAAAGCTTAATATTACAAATAAAAATACATGTAACATGATAAATGTATATTAAGTGCTCGGCCAAAAGTCTGTCGAGGATTATTTTGAAGTACGGAAATGTGAAAAGTGGTTTTAAAAAATGTAAATGTAGAAACAAACTGGAATAAGGAATAATAACAATGGGTAAGTACTGGGTATTTCCAAATTTGGGCGAGTTCCTTGCATCTATGTGCAGTTGTAGGAACATTCTATATGCCACAACCATGTATGTTGTAGATTACTTGTGACCAGCAGAGAACTGCAAACTAATACTATATAGAACAATAGAATAATAGAACATAAAATTATACAGGTTTGTTTGAAAAAAAAACATCTACAAAACTAAAAGATTATAAACTAATATTTTCTTGGTTAGATTCTGTATAACAATACAGGCTTGAGAGAGGTGTGATACTAAAAATATGACTGAACCATTGAGAATTATTCTCTGCCTGAATATAATTTTTATATAAATAATCATGGTACATAATAACTATTTTTATTTAAATTTTTCTCCCTAATGGGAGTGGGCCATTCCTGGAGGTACTGCAATACCAGGTCAACCCGTGGCAAAGGCGGAGCAAGCCCCTGACACTTCGCCTAGTTCCAAAAATCAGTTTAATATCGATGTCCCCCAATGGGAGACGTATCAGATATTAAGCTGATAAGAACAGATACTACACTTTGATCTTAGCCAAAAGGCCGAGAAGCGATACCGTTCATCGCCTCAAAACATATTTATATAATCCTGATTCTAGTTCTCATCGCTGGTGTGCGGATTTTGCATAATTATTAATAATAAATACAGGCGACTGTTTGTATCATGCAGCGAAATACATTAAATGTTGTTTGTCATTTGTGTGATTAATGTATCATGTTTTTCTTACTAATTTCAAACAATTTGAACAAGTTCATAGAATACCAGTAAACGTACGTACATCGTAGTTACTTGGCGAATGATTAAAAATAGCTCACCGGTAAACAGCCGATTGGCTGGTTTGGAGAGCCTGCAAGCCAGTGTGCTCAACAACCATCACAGCTTGTTCATTTGTAAATTTATACAAAATTGTGAATCGCGAGGGTTTTTTTTAACTTAATTTTTATGGGGAGTTGGGGGCGAGATGAGGCAGGTGCCAATTTTTATTAGTCAAAAAGTATAGGAATTATTATACACAAGATATATATATATATATATAATACATGTACATTGATTATAGTGTACGAGTAGTCCTATGTTGCTTTCATACGCATGTTTTAAATTGCAACTCGTCAATATTGTTTGATTAGACTAATTGTAAACCTCGACAGTATTTCATGTTTTCCTTCGAAACAATTAATTTACATGAACAAGAAATCAGTCGTAATAAAATATAAAGTACTGGTATAAGATACATATATAAAAATATTTAAAAAAAACGTCTTCATTCGGTCAACAATCTAAATGTGACTCATCGTGTGAATATTGTTATTATAGTTTATACACATAACAATCGTAAATAAGTATAAACATGGTGCACATTTCTGAGTTACTGGAAAACAAAGCTAAAATTTGTAAAATACGATTGTATTTATATTTATCACTTCTCATCACTTTTACCCAACAGAAAGACGAGATGGTACGTATGAAAAAAGCATCCATCAATATTTATAATATTATTATACAAATTAACCAACCCACGAACTCGCTTTTATTATGACCCAAATTTTTGCTTCCCATAATGGGTAATAATCACCGTTACTACTTACACCAGCACCCAACGACGAACTGAGTAAAACGGCTAACGCAGGGGCGGATACAGGGGGGGGGGGTGCACACCCCCCTTGTCGAGTCCAAGTGCGTAAACGTATCGGTTATTGCTGGAAAAGGCGCCTGAGCGGTCCTAAATCAATTGTTTTCATGGGGGACGATTTGGACGGCTACGCCTTCCATGGTGCCCTTTTATATATATTTTTCTATTTGCCCTTTTTATTCAGCACGCCCCCCTTACCAAAATCCTGCATCTGCCCCTGTAACGGTTGCGTTGTAAGTAGATACAATAATTTCGCCTGAGGTCTTAATAATAGTAATCGATTCTCATAAATGTGCTCGTTGGAACCAATTATCCACTGTTTAAACAGTAGTTTATATGTAGGCCTAAATACCGTCACATATGAAGATAATATTATTGTTTGATAATTTTGGTAAGTTTCCGCTAGCCCGGTGGCTATAGTGTGCATGGAATCACTCTTCAAGCAGGCGGCTTTAAATAACGAATATTACAATCTATCATGTGATCAGTGGTAGGCCTACATACACAGTAAATCATGCTCCAGAACAGAGGTTTCATGAGGTGACGTAATTAAAATGTTAATTTAAACCAGAATTATTTCTAAATCGTATCTCGGTAACTATTCAACTTCAAGAAATATATTTACATAGCTGACTGGTGAATGGCCAATACATTCCGAATTGACACCAGTTTAAATGCCATACTCTCCGACACGTTATTTGATTGTAAACAATCGTGTTTTGACGTGTCGTACAGATCAGTAAAAAAACTGTCGTAGGCAAATACTATAATAATACTTGTCATGTTGTTCACATGTACAGGAACTATTTGGTTGTATACCGGGTATATAGAAATGTGTGTTGAACCGACAGGTATAGCCAATCACACACTCGTAGTGTTCAATTTGTCCTATTAGCTAAGTATGCTAGACGACGCCAGCTGCTTACCTATGCAAGATGTTCCTCCAAGTCAGCTTCCATTTCTCAAACCTGCTCGTTTTTGTTTACAATTTGCTTTTGAGTGGAGTTTAAATGTAATGGCAGCCAAAACAAGTTTATATAAATCATATTTCTATTCAATAAGTGTGTAGACTTTGATTTTTATACAGATTCATCCATACATATACATATTATACCAAGGTTCCTTCTAAAATACGTTTGTCATATAATGCCACAAAGTTGGTGTAAACTATTTTTAAAATGTCTACTTGAATTATGACCAGTTTGTGGACAAATGTGAATACAACAATAGTTTTAACAGAACTATTTTGAAATGTATCACAGCAACACTGGACTCAATAAACAAAATCCTATAAAACTGCTTCCTCAACTTCTACGTACATACAGTACAAAGATTGTAATTCGTATCATACATGTAATTATATGACCATCTAAAGTTGCCAGCTTCGCTTTATAGTTCACTGAAAGCATTTTTACACAATAATATTCTAAGCATTCAAGGTAGGCCTAGTTAGAAACAAAATCTTATATTGATAACTCAATACAAAATATTACTGGCAGTTTATAATCATGCAATAAACAGAGCAAAACTAATCGAGCTTCTGATTAAAAGAATAAATAATAATTATTGTACTTCAACCCCGACATCATGATTTACGATGGCCATAGATAAGGGCACTAAATGTGCATATTACCGGTTATTATATTTTACATGATTATATTTACTTTTCAGATAAGTCAAGAAGAATTTATCAACTACTACTGTGGAGTGAGCGCGTCTGTAGACAACGATGCCTACTTCGACCTTATGATGCGCAATGCCTACAAGCTTAAAGAATGAAACGAAATAAAAACGGACGTAGCAACTTACATAATTTCACCATGACACTGAACCCAAGTGTCATCAGGAATAGGATACAATAACTGTTATTTTGGTTGTTAATTTTGTTGTCAGTTATTGATACATTCAACATTTATATTCAATGTCTAGGTCGTTATCTTTAAGAAAATGTATATATATACGCACTCATGTAAAACAGTATAAAATGACAAAAATTAAACAAATTACATGTGTATATGGTAAAACAAAATCATTTTTGGGGAAAAAGAAAAGTGGGGGCGCATGGCCCCAGCAGCTCTCAACTGTTCCTTGGCCCCTAAGAAAGATGATCGTGATTAATTTCTATATACATGTACATGTTCTCTTTGATGGATTCACGTTTCAGGACAAGACTAAACAAGACAACAATGAAAAACAAGAACATTTGTTTTCTTTTCCTTTTTGATTTCATTCTAATTCCATGTCAATATTTATAGTTATAATAAAAGGAACCACAGCTCCAATACAATACTGACACAAAACCAATGTGCATTGAACAGACCTACCACATTTTACTAAACGTACAAAAAATAACGTAATGTTATTACCTGTTACTATATAATTACATTTTCAAACCAAAACTTTCATTTCTATAATCAAAATTACACCTACATGTATACCACGGACACATGTTATCAAACTAGTTTTGTTTACCAAATAGTAATGTTTTTCTTGTGTAGATTACGTGAACATTTCCTACATTAACACAAATTTCAGTTTTGTCACACGTAAGGGTTTTAGTAAATATTTATTTAACACATAAATCATGTTACGGGCCCGGAAACATGTAAGAATGACCGAGTTGGTCGAGTGGTTATGGTGCTGGATTGTCAAGCGCCAAGTAATCAGTGCAGTAGGTTCGAATCCCACTTATCCACATAAGTGTCTTTTCATTCATTTTCACCAATTACCTGCAATTGGGATACACCATATACCGCCCTACAATAAACATTGCATTGCTTCAAACATTAAAATTTGTAACAATGTTACGACTGAACCCAAACCAAATGAAATATTATATAAAATACAAAAACAACCAAAGGTATACTAATAAATAATAATGTACATATTTTCCTGTTTTAAAAGATTAAAATTTGTTCAATGCATTGTTTGCTCTTTTTATAGTTCACATAGAGAATGGGGATCAAAATCAGTGGCAAAACTTATCCTACGTGACACTAATGGCATGGAGCCTTATTATGGGGATTCCTTAATTATGACACCCCATTTCCCCACACCACAAGGAATTGGCTTGGAAACCATCTGCTAAGAGGCATAATAGTCCAGGCAAAATAGGGTTTAACCTAGACTATAAGAACGAAACCGGCATTCTGGTGTAAAACAAAATAGAAGTCTGTAGGAATCGGTCCGAAACAATGTACATGTATATACGTATAATAATGCTATCACGCCTACATACGATTCGTACCTATAGGATTGTTAGCCCAAAACGGACTTCAATAAATTTAAGACTTGTAGGTAATATCTCGTTTTATGGATCAGGCTATTTGCTTCATTCTGTAAAGTTTATTATACAATACGGGGTACATTTTTTACAATATTACGGTACCAGACTTGCATTCCTTTTACACCAGCTCGATTCAGTGCCCAAACCAGCTGAATACTAGTAAATTCATCTCACTCGAGATGATACATGTAGGCCTACACTGACTACAGTAACTAGAATTGCATCCAGACTATAGTTTAATCTTCTGATGGCCGAGGATCTTAGATTTATGATAGCCTTAAACTAACTTCTGTAATGTTTGCGAGAATGCATTCGGTACAATCCACTAACAGTGGTGAAATCCTATACAGGATTATACATGTACCTGCTTTCCACGAGTTATTCCTGGATCTCTTTGTTTTACCTTCTTCGCGAATCTTCTACCCAACTGTTCTGATTTACATGCACTTCTAAACTTAATTGAATCTTTTAATCAGATTGTAAAACTTTTGAAATGTTTGTTCAATTAGATATACATGTACATGTATGTATATACATACATATATATACACATACGCTTATAGTACATATATTACATGGGTTCCTTTACTTGTACAAATGATAAGTAAATATAATCAAGATAATGCGTATTTTCTATTTGTAGATTTTAAATAATAAAATGAGTACATGTGTTACATAAAAAAAAAAGCAACCACAAAATGAGTTGAAGGTTAGTTTTATTGCTAGATTGCAAACCACTGCATCTATGTTACTATGTAGCAATTATATATAAATATGTAGTACGATATGAACTTCATTAATGAACCGTGCAGGTAATGAATTAAAATACACAATGTATTTACAGGTATATAAACCCAGCTAAATGATTACAATTCAGCTACAACGTGGAGAAATCTTGCCAATTTTGAAAATGACTGACTGGTCTTTGCAATAAACTGTCACCAGATTGTTTTAAAATAATCCACGTAAAAATACAATTGACTCCTAAGAGATTGAACAACTACAAAGTGACTAATCTACATACTAGTAATTCACCTGTTGGACAAATGAATAAAGTAAGTAAGTATTTGTCTTTATAGTCGGGTTAAGCTTCGTAAATGCATTTTAAACTATTGTACTATTGTACAGCATTGAAAACAGAACCAATATGGACCAGTATTTGTACACATGTTGAGTGTATTCAATAACATGTTTTCATCTTATCTGCAATATCCCAGTCTCACTGGACCTATTCTATTGGTTGAATTAACTTAACACACAACACACAAATATCTAGATTAGCACTTAGGTTTTGTGCTTGAACCTTAATTGGATATAAGCACGTAAATAAGTTATAACTAATTTAGATTTTGTTTATGGTACAGCCTTATCATACTCTACAGTGTGCAGTAGTCCGCCAAATCAATTCGTATTATTATGTGAAATGTTATACACTCAGTTATTTACAAAGCATGCAGATGTACATCACATTGGTGAGAGTTGCCATATTAACACAAATTCAGCCAGGCTGGGTTTTATTGAGTAATGTGATCATCATCAAGACTACAATAATTATACTACATAATAGAGCTTAGAAACAATATGCTACTCGGTATGATTATCCAAATATATTTAAATAGAAAATTGTTAAATGCAAAATGTTGAACAAATATTACAGCACTAAAATGCAGAATTTCACCTAAATTTGGAAAATTCATCAATATAATAAACATAATTATATACAGTGATGTAAATCTACTTTCATAACTTGAGCTTTGATACATATTGGATAATTCGATTTTTAATTTGACATTTGTTGATTGCAAAGAAATAGAAAGGTATTCTGTTGATACAGCTCATGTTAATTTAGCATGCTCTTTTGGCAATCAATGTCTACTGAAGATTGCACTTCCTAGTCATGTGATAACAGAACAGAATCACCTGATAACATTGAAAGTCACGTACACAGTATTCTCTATGAATTACCACACAAACATTATAGGGTCACTAGAAGTCGAGTTTCATTATAATGCACGAATGTAGATAAGTCCAAGACAGATTTTTTTTCTAACGCAAGTGAGGACTTGTAGACATTGAACTGAGTCAACACACCAGTGTTCCAAATGTCGTAGACTGGAGCACTTTGAATTACCAGGTCAATGTTAAAATGTCACAGGTAACACATATCAGCCAAACATCTGATTTACAAAATTAATCTTGTATACTGGAGCACTTTTGTTTCAAATGCAAAGATTTTCGTGGAATTTAAAGACTGCTACGAATCCTAAACATATTCTTGTTTTTAAGGTCTTCCTAAGTTGATGGGATCAACGTTTGTACACGATCATACATCACTGAGGTCATTAATACTGAAAAAGGCTAACTTCGCTTCTTCATTTCTCATGTTTTTCACACTGTAGGAGTTACCTAGAAAATAGAATATAAAGATAATAAAATCTCTATAGCTTACCATAGCTTACTATGTACCAACCCATCCCCAACATCAAAAGATTAAACATGTATATTAATAATAGGCGATGAAGGTAAGCAAGGTAATGCATTCCATTTTCTTTAAAACCAAATTATTATTTTTTATTTTACTTTTCTATTTTAATAATAAAATGTTTTGAGTATGGTTGTAAAATTATAGCATGTAGGGTTACCCTAAATACATATAGGTTTTTATTTTTTTTGCCCGAGTAATGTTATCTGCACACTGGAAAATGTGTACATCTTTTCCAATCTGTGCGATATCTGTCAATAATGAGCATCAAGGTACACAGCTGACCAAATTCAGACAATTACACCTGGCAATGCTACATGCCAGATAACATAGCATTATAACTTTATGCTCTACTAACCTCTTGGTACAAAAAAATGATTCCCTGTTTCCACAATACACGTGGCTCGGTGAATTGTGACAGAAACCTTCCCATATAATACGCAGAAACACTGGAATAAAATACAAAAATACTGCAGGACACTGTGGTATACAATTGAATAGTAAGAAGACTTTCTAGTATGTATAGCAATGGTGCGCAAAAAAAAAGATGTCTAATTTAATGTTCAATATCAAATAGACACGATATATAAGAAAATTTTGCATATATTTTGCTTTTTTAATGAACACATTGATTATTAATCAGTGGTTATTGGATCTCAAATGCACTTGGTCACAGGACACCCGCCACATAGGCTACTCTTACCTAAAAATAGCAAGGGATCTTTTATATGCATTTCCCACAGACAGGATAGCACACACCACAGCCTTTGACAAACCACTCGTGATTCACTGGTTGGATTTCTGTGTTAATTCCAAATATGTAAACTCACAACAGAATTCCACCAAGCAAAACAGTACTTTAAGGGACTACCAAAAACATTATTTCATACTTCTATATTTCACAACTGATAATTTGGACCGACACAATTAACAAGTTTATTTTTGCTTACCAGCATCTGACTGGCTATAATTTGAGTCGGTTTTTCTGCCAGTGGAAAAAGAATAATATTTCCAGAATTCACCAACGGCTGTCTTAATGCGTGGCTTATTTCGAATGAACCATTTTCTTTTCCGTCATCTTCACTTATTACAAAATTTTCATTTTGTGGAAAGCAACCTAAAAGCAGAAAATGTTCTTTTTTTAATATGTCCATGGTATTTTATAAAGTGGCAAGTAAACAAAATAAGATCATAATGTAATTATGTGTGTGCATCTTGCAAGATGGCTATTGGAAGATCCAGGAGCATTTAAATAACTTATAAAATAACTATTTTATTTCACGCAAACATATTAATAATGTAAACTGTCGTTAATGCTTTCTTACTGAATATGAATTTTTTTTATTATCACCAATGAATTTGTGCCAATATTTACATGGTATCATCACTGCTTTGACTATGGTTAGTGAGTGCATACCATCTTTACTTTACGATTCTGCCTTCTGCAGAGATACACATTTGGCTATGTCAATGGTTTTGTTATAAATTGAGATGTAACAGAAGTAAAATAAATATGAGCATACTAAGCATCATTTCCTCGTGACTATCAGGATTGTAGATGGGCACGTCTGAGCTGAAGGTCAGATCGCAGTCCTCGGGAAGGTCAATGTGCATGGATAAATTGGTTGGATGCAGCAGACGACCCTTGGTCAGCCTTCGTAATCCTGAAAGTCATCACATTCAAGAAATGTTATTTTACAAGCCACTGTCTATACTCATAGCATCCTAGTCTCAAAGGGTTAACATTAAAGTTTTCTGCTTCCTTGGCAGTGTTAAAGATATTTTGAAAAAGATGGCAAAGCTCTTTGAGAAACATCTATACATGACATCAGTTTGTCCAGTGCGATAATGGTGTTAAAATCACCACTTGTCGAAACTACTTTCGGTTTGACATCGAGTAACTGATGGTTATTAATCACTGTGTTCCAGCGGTGTTGTAAAACAAACTAACTTTGATGAGAACATAGCTTTAGACATCTATTTCCAACTCAAACCAACATACACACAAAAAACTGGTTTGGTTACTACAGTTTATAATTCACAAAATGTTATTCTATGATTTAATTCAGTCATATTTTAGTGGTAATCCACCTTTCTGTAGTCTTACAGAAAATATATTAATAAATAAAAATAAATACCAGAAAATTCAAGGAATACTACCAATATTAGTAGTCACTACATATACAGTATTGTATCATAAGACATTGGTTACCCAAGTACAAATAAATCTAAAAGAGATTTTCGTTGTTTAAATTAAGTAATATTGGCAGATAATTGATATAAACCAAACTATTCTAACCTTTGGGTTTCTTTAATTTCCGAACTTGGTTTTGTAAATATTTCTGTTCCAACGATGGTTGAATGCCTGTTATGAGACATCCTGAAAAAGAAAGCGTCATTGGGTGAAAATTGTTAGTATAACCATTTATAGATTTATTTAGCTTTTTTTAAGGTCTGGATTTTCTTATTTTGTGAAACAAAATCTTGATTTACTCGAATTAACAAAACTGTACTTACTATGTTTCTAATATCACAGCAGCATTTGAGTCAAGTAAAAATAGAAAATAAATCATGTTTATGTGTTATACAAATCAGAATTTACCTGACTTTCTTCTATCATAGATAATCCGCTCATTTTTATGCCACTCCAAAGTCTGTACTCTCGTTCTAACCGATCTACGGACTCCTTCAGGAGCAGACTTGGGATATACTGAAAAGAGCAATGTTTACCCAATATTTTATCCTGTGAATACACATGGCCATGACAGACTTATATTGAAATGCATGCAATATGTCTTTTTATCTTTGGTATTGCAGTTATCAGTAGCTGTTGTAAAAGGAGATGAAGGATTCTACTGTAGTTGTAAGTCAGTGAAACAGGTTTTCAATCAACACAATACTTAGCCTCATTCAAGTCATATTCCCTCACACAGGAGCGTGGTTTGTCTATTTTATAACTGAACCATTCGACGTTGCTACATTGTTTTCATAGAAAGACAGGTCCTTAAAATACGGTCATTAGACATAATAGAAATCATACCAAACAATATAAATTATTTAGAAATCTTCAAAAGTACAGCAATAAAATACTCTACATGATAATAGGAAGTGAATTATCAATGCTATGTTACTAGTCAGCAATAACAAACTGTTGCATGCTTGTATGGACTATTAATTGATAATGAAAAATGCATGTTATGATAAATTTTAACAGCATATTTACCATTAACCTAAATTACTCACAAATTTTATTCTTCTTTGGGTTTGAAATAATTGTCGGTGTAGCGGATGTTGTGACTTCACCAAAGTGCACAAGAGTTTCATTACAAGTGTCCTCATTGTTCTTGGACGAATCTTGAGAATCGATTCCTAAAACATCAACATAGAACTAAATACTTATCAGTTATGGACCATCTTTGAGGGCAATATCATGTTTTATGGACCCAAGAATATTACCTGAAATTATGGTCCATAATTGTTTTATTACATAATTCAGGCCCCACGCGACCGAGCGAAGTCGGACAAAACTTCGCTTTCATCTCCATCACTTCGCTCTGGCACCGTCTGTGC
>JAUTCZ010047859.1:0-11623 GCA_032273805.1 Melanodrymia brightae | reverse complement strand
AAATAGTGACATGTAGAGTTAAAGGCACACACCCGAGTTTGAAGACGGGTGACACCGTCGTCAGTGAGCATCTAATGATATTTATAATAATATTTCTGGGTAATAGAGCAATGTCTTTGTTATTATTAACATCTTACCATATCAATATATGTATATCTAATCATACAATGGGTCATCCAAATTAGTATAGTAGCTTAATGTGTCTTTGTGTATAAAATAATTTGTATTGTATACTAAATTATGTAGGCCAAAGTCCAAGGACTATAATTCAAACGCTACAAACGCACTTGATATGTACACGTACAATTATACTGTTAGTCGAAGCAATAAAAAGTAAATAAAAATGGTCTATTACCTATAACCAGAAATATGTTGCAAAAAAAGCATTAGATGTACACTTAGATGGCATTTGTCTTAAAAAAATAATTGTCAATAAAAACGTATGTATGTTTTGGTTCTGGTTTTTTTTATCACAGGGTTATACCCAACGCAGGACATAGTTTGTCTGATCATCGAGTGTCGCTGTTCCTAGGCATGAGAGCTTTCTACCTCAGTGTACTAGAGGTAGGATCAAATCAGTCGATCTCAAAACTTTCTCCCACAAAACACGAAACATACAAGGCTACGCATTTCTCTAGGATATTTTTAAAAACGTTTACATTTTCAAAATTCAGAGAACAATAATTATTATAATCTTATGTACCGTTAGCTGTCTTGGACAATAATCAAAATAATTGTAATTTATTTCCTTGGTACTTACCTGTCAGAGGCTTATTATTGCTCTGTGAAATCTTCTGAGGCGTATTTGAAACTATTGCCATGAAAGCAAAATCATATACAAACGAAAAACGATTACATGTCCCGGTTATGCATATAATTATATTAAATATACTTTATAAATCGTGAAGTGTTCTGTATTCAGGGAGTTCTAAGGATGCCAAAATATATATTCTTATACTTTTTAATATCTTATTGATTACAATATCAATATATATCCAATGCGTTTCTAGTAACTTAATGTCCTTAGACGTTTGCCTACAATAATTTTGGCAGGAGACAAATAATTTTATGCAAAAGTACACATTAGGCTATTATAAGTATATTTGGATGACCTAAAACACACTGGAGATACAAGTAAATGTTAATTTTAATAATTTTAAAAGTTCCCCATTAGCCAGTACAGCACCAGCTGTCAAGCACGGTGGCATTCATCTTAAATCTAGGCAGTGTGCCTTAAAGTTTATACAATGTCTGTTTCAGAATGCAAAACGACCAAAAATTACATGGAAGAGAGAGACAGTAAGTAGTGTTTCTGTATCTAAGCGTCAAGACCAGTAACATATCCAAATGTATATCTCTGCACAAGACAGAGTTGAAGGGATATTCTGACTACATGTAATTCTAGATGGAATTCACATCACTAAGGCCCGTTATAAGGATCAAATAACGTAAGAAAAATAGGGGCCTACATGTTTGTTATAAGAAATCAGTGGTGGTGCTGGAGCATGAATATGCTGCTATAAAGAATACTTTTACACAGATATACATTCGTTCCCAGCTAT
This sequence comes from Melanodrymia brightae, assembly GCA_032273805.1. Taxonomy (NCBI): domain Eukaryota; kingdom Metazoa; phylum Mollusca; class Gastropoda; order Neomphalida; family Peltospiridae; genus Melanodrymia; species Melanodrymia brightae. Next base: position 10,061 of record JAUTCZ010047859.1, on the reverse strand, counting down.
GTTGTTATGGTAAAAACAGTTGTAAAGAGAGTTGACTGTAAATGTATATATTATGGGGCTTTCAATGGTATTTGTCACGTCCGGAACGATTGTTTTTCATCATGTTGGTTAGTTATGACCAAAGACTATGTTGTTAGATAATTCAACTGTTAGGAATTTCAAATTGCAGAACAAAAAAAGTAATGAAATTTGATATTTGCATATAATAATTTGCCCTATGTTTGTACAGTTAGATTTTTTCGTTTTTGATTATTACATACTATTGAGCTAACAGTTGAATGGTTTCGTATTACTAAATATATTATATATGTTAGCTCATATAACACTATGAAACACTGAACATCATGCTCACAATATATTATATATGTGAGGACATTGTAAAATATTGAGATATTGTAAAACACTTGGTTCTATTTACTGTAATAGACAAAGGACGGAGGAAGCATCACTGTGTTCACAGACAGGAAGCCAGATTTAATTCGCTATCATTACGCTACAACTCTGGGAGGAAGCAGGTATATGTATACATAGCTATTTTCATATTAGGGGCATTTCATGGTATTTGTCACGTCCGTCACGATTGTTTCTCTTTGTTATGTAAATAAATGCAAATAATTTATTATCAGATTTGTACTGCAAATTGAAATTCCTAACAGTTGAATTATTATCTAACAACATAGTGTTTTGTCTTAACTAACCAAAATGATGAAAAACAATCGTGACGGACGTGACAAATACCATGGAATACCCCATTACTTTACACTGGCTATCAGGGGCTAATTTTGTTCACATTCTAACATTTTAAATTTCAATTTAATCCCATTTCCAGATGAACAAATGTTTGCCCCAGTAGGCCTACAGATAAAATGTTTAAGAAAGCTTGGATTTCACACACTTTGGCTATTAAATTTTTGTGGATGGGTTTTTACTCGAAATTTAGAACGTTATTCATTTTATAGAACAGATCGACTTTTTAGATAAAAACATTATTACAACGTTGAAATATATCGATGTCGTCATTTCTATGTTCGTTTGTGGTAAACAAATGCAAACCTATAAAATTAAACAAAATTTCTAAACAATATAAAGAATACAAATCATTCCATTTGCAGGAAGCAGAGTAGAAGGGATTCTGACGTCTTAACAACTCATTCCTGAGTATACTAAGTCTTATTTAAACCACAGGCATTTGATGTACATGTATACCAGTTGGGTCAACATATTGGAAAAATTAAATTTGAAATGATGATACAAAATTTATTTTCAAAAAACTTCTCTTTTTTTTACTTTACTTCACTGGTCTATAATTGTGGCTATAATCTGTGTTTTAAAAAAAAAAATTCCAATGTGTTGAAGTGGTAAATAAAGTGTCTAGTATTATTATAGACGAGATTTCCGTTTGGCTGTGGCAGATCCAGATAGTCCTGATGGATATCGTCCTCAGCCAGTTATTTGGGAAGTTGATGAAGTCGACGAAGTCGACAAAACGGTATTTATGTCATTATGTTACAAAAGGTTGTGCTCAGTTTCATAATAATTATACTACCAAGAAAAACATCAACACCAGTTTGAATTGAAAAGGCCATGATATATCATGTATAATCTTTCGTGATTATGATTTAAATAAGTACCGATATTTATCCTATAACTCACCCATAATATCCATATCATAAACCGATTTGATATTTTTGTTTATTAACTCGTGTAATAAAGGTACGAATCCTCTATATATTATTATACAAGCATGTGTGGCATATTTCATATTACTAAACGAGTGTAATATTGTATCAGGGGTGGCACATTGTTAAACATAGTGGTACGGACTGAGGTTGCCAAAGAGTTCCGGGGTTTGTATCCTCGGGAAAAAATGTGTTTAATGGGCATGCTTAGGGGCTTATTCTAGAGCTATTTATGGTGTGTGTTGGGGGAGGGGTGCGGGGACGTGTTCGTAGTTAAATATGGTAGAATTCAACAGACAATATGGGTATTATTAGTTTCATAATGAAACACCATGTTTCTTCCTATATCCTGCTATAAGGGCCACTTTCATTATAACCACCTGCATAATTTATAGAGCATTTCAGATGTTATTTCCGCACGCAAATGCATATATTATTTTAACCTGTATAATATAACGGCCACGTGCTCATAAAGGCCATTTTGTAGGACGCTTGAATGGCCTTTATAGACAGGTTTGACTGTACTATGTTTTGTAATAAAATAGTGTTCTAATTTTCTCCTAGAGTGACACAGAATACACCATTTATCAGAGTAATCCAATAGTTGGCTGGAAAGCTTTCTTCATAGAGGTGAGTGCGGTGCATGTAATACTTACTATTTGTGGTTTGTCATTTTAATTACATCACTGGTTACACCCACACACGCACCCACCCACGCACAACACACACACAAAATACACGCACACACACAAACACTCGCGCGCACGCACGCACACACACACGCGCATGCACACACACACGCGCGCGCACACACAAACACGTTTATTATATTATTATTATCCACATAATTGTATATTGATTAAATATTGTATACTACTTATTAATATTAATTATTCATAACAAATTTAATGATTTTATTTTTAAACTATAGATGACGTTCAAAGGTTCACAAGAAAGTGAATATGAGTTTACAACAGAAACGCAGATAATTCCAGACACGTTTGCTTTTCCCGACTGCCACGGTGATGAGTGTAAAGGAACGCTTGTCTGAAGATCCACCATTATACCTCGAGATCTCATCCATGTCTTACAGCCAGATAGAGACAGAAAGTCTGATCATCTTCGCACAACATGCATATACAGTCAAACCTGTCTTAAGCAGCCACCTAATAGAGTAACAAAAAGTGGCCTCTTAAGCAGGTGGCTACTTAATACAGGTCGTAATGCACTAAAATTGATCATTTGGTGGAAAATTAAGGTCACCCTTTAAGACAGGTGGCTGCTTAATACAGGTTTGACTGTATATTATGTGGACCTTCATTGTGATCAGAACGTTAAAACTTTACCCTAATCAAGCTACACGATATCGAGCACAATATTGGATAGAATAAGATACTGAATTACAAAACATTCTCGGAGACTTAGTAAATCACCTTTTCCACAAGTGACCTACATAAATGATAGTCATGTAAAGGTCATCGATTCTTAATTATTAAAGGGTTAATATTTAACTTTGAAGTGACGCGCTTGACTGAAGTCAGTTAGTTTGGTTTTTTGTGTGGAGAGAGAGTGTGGAGCGATATGTTCTTGGAACGAACGAGCATTGGGGACGTGAGGCGCAGCTAAGGCATGCCCCGGATGATAGTTTGAAATGTAGAGGCTCTGAAATTGCATTTTTGCAGTCATTTTAGGGAAGTTGCATGGTTAAAGGTTAAAACAGTAAATTGTTAAAGGCAATCACATTAAAATTCAAACTATCTACATAAAATTCCTCAAATGATCTCTACGTTTCTATTATGTTAGGTATTTTTTTCTGGTGAGAGAAACTGTCCACCTCTCCAACACTTAACCCATATCTTGATCAAGTTTTCTTGCAACTGATCCATTAGCCACATTTCTAGGAGTAACAAAAATACTGTATGATCAAATTTCCAAATGTGTTAACATTTCTAGAAGTCTCTTTACATTAGGAAAATTTATCAGTGAAATCTCAAAATTGTGTCAAAATATGATAATTTTATGTAAAGGGGAAAAAATATATAGAAAGATTATGGTGCCAATTTCCACCGCCAAATTGAATGATAGATTAATTCCAGCAGAAACATTGAATGGGCAAGAAACAACAATAAAAAAAAAAAAAGTTTTAAAATTGCATTTATTTACATATCAACATTTAAAAGATTCAATAAAAGAGATATTATACTATGGCAGCATAACTATGCCATATGTGCACATTTAGTTTAGCATGTGACATATCTTAAAAGCAAAGTCTAAAACATAATTATGGTACAATGATAATTATATTATGGGTGTTGTTGCGTGAAACCGTACATTACAACCGTACATTAAAATGGTGTAAAACAAATACAGAAGAGATGGATGGATTCTGTGTGAAAGTTGATCACTATGTTAAAGTAACCCGTGTTGTGTAGTAAATAATATTAATTGAATGTCTACTTTGAAAGCTTTATTTCCATACAGAATCCAAAAACAGTTTATTTATTCAAACCACATTTACTAGCCTTGTTAATTTATATTATATTGGCTTTTTCGACAATGTGACAAAATAGAACTGTTGCATTATTAATACTAAAATTAACCTTTAATTTTGAATCCAGTTTCAATCATTAAAAATGAAAAAAATCATTGTTAGACTTTAAAATTGTCATCAGGATTGTAAGAATGTTTGACCTCTGATAACAAAAGTAAAGTTTTCAATCACCGTCAGGCAAGCTGCCCGTCTGTCGGGTTTAAAGTCTAACAAGAAACGTAGAAAGGGAAAGTGGGTACTGGGATTGACTTTTAATTATAGTAAATAAACAAATTTTTTGGATAATGGATACAATTTTTCGGATAACAGAATGACATATAAACTTTTGGATAATAGTAAATTTTTAGGATTATTGATATAATTTTTGTAGAAACATTACCAGTTGTAAAATATTTCAATTTATAAGAATGTTGTCACCTCTATATCATAACATTAATCATTCACCAAGAAACGATTAATTTTTGCCGCAACGAACGTGCTACCATTTTGTAATTTGCCAATGATCAATTTAGGAATAAATTTACGTTAGCTAGAACAAACACATTCAGCACCACCTACTCCGTACCAATGGACGTAGCTAGGTAACAACCTTTACATATGATTAAAGTGCTTTCTATTTGCACCAACAATGCATAATTCCTAAACATTTCTTACCGTACACAGATCTTTCTGTTGCACTTCAGAAATAACGACAAAATAGTATTACTCTATTGTGGCACATGACAAATGTATAGAGACCACAAAATTACTTTATAAATAATACAAAATTAATGTATCGGTACAATATTAATTTATATATTTTCAACACTTTTATTTTTACTCAAGTTCTTATCACATGGGTCTTGAAGTACTATCGAGTGGTAGTGTTAAACTGCATGAAATATGCAGCGGTCGGTGGGTTGGTGTAAACCTCATTGTTAAGGAAATCCTGGTGGGCGTTTTGTTCTTGTCCAAGTCTCCGGTTTTCATCAGCAAAGTTCTTATTCTGATCCCTTCGCTTTCTTTCGCTCTCTCGCTCCAGAATTAAGCCGGCACGAGCGTTATTGGTTGCTTGTCTTTCCCACTCTCTGTCTCGAAGCTCTTCTTCTTGATCCAATCTCTGTTGAGAAAAACATAGTAAAATAAATACATAACATTGTCAGGCCTTTCCACAAGAATTTTTTAAGGCGCTTACATTTTCAAAATTGAGCAATAATATTAAAATTTTATGTAAATTCCATGAGTAAAAGTTTGATGGATTGGGCATTTTATTATTCTACAGGTAAAAAAATTGAATTTAAAGCCATTAAAAAGCCATTATAATAAATCAAAATGCTTACAATTCCCTTAAAATAAATCAAAGCGCTTACATAAACAGGTAAGTGCATGTTCGCGACGTTTAAATTTTGTGAACGACCATCACCTTGTTGCAAGTACATTATAAGCTAACATTATAAATTTCGCGAATTGAGATTGGGTGTGAACTATGCGAAAATTAAACACGCGAATTCTCGGTTTACAGTATGTAGGAGCTGACGAGCAGAAAACTGATACTGGTACAGATAAAGTTTGTTTGTTTAACGACACCTCTGGAACACATTGATTATAATTAATCAGCTGTTATTGGATGTCAAACGCACAGTGATATCGAAACTTTGTTACAGAAAAAACCCACTGCTGCCACATAGACTCTGTTCTTCGAATGACAGCAATGGATTTTTAAGTGCACTTTCCCACAGACAGGATAGAACACACCACAGCCTTTGATGGATCAGTTGTGGATCACTGGTTGGAACAGAAAATAACCCAACGGTTCCACTGAGGATTGATCCGTCGACCTATCAAATATCAGGCGTACACTCTTGCACTGAGCTATGGTTCGCTCCTAAGACCAGTGACTTAAAATCATCATTCGTACCTGTTATTTAAAATCTCTACCTACATATATCACAGTTGTGTGAAAAATCTCCCATGAGTGCCTTTTTTGTCCTCTAATTAGATGTGATTTATAAAGTCCTTTTTTATTTTAGAAAATGTTTACCTTTTTTCTCTATGTTAAACGAAACTAAAGTTATCTACGAGAAACATACTACAAATCATGTGGGACACAACTATAGAAACACATCGATTATAAATTAGCGGTTATTGGATGTCAGACGCATGGTTATATTTGACACATGGTCATAGAGGAAACCTGCTGTCGCCACTTCATGGGCTACTCTTACTGAAAAACAGCATGGGGTCTTTTATGTGCACTCAGACAGGATAACACACACCACAAAATTTGATGAAGGATCGATCCCACGACCCATCCCACCACAAGCAGACACTTTACCTCTTGGCTACATCCCGCTCCAAGAGAAACATGTGGAAATTGGGATATAAATTTAGTTCCACCTAATATCTCAAAGCACCATGGCTGGCTACGGGCCTGAAACATGACATTATTTGGGGAAGAATTGCGGAAAAGTATCAAGGCATGACGTGGCGCAATGCTAAAATTGCCTAGGGAAAACACTATGTCAATATACTTGCCTGTTTTTCCTTTCTCTGAATTTCTTGCTGTCTGCGAATCTCATCCAGTTGATGTGGAGACATGCCTTTCCAGCGGTCTGGTACAACGCGGTGAGCGCCAAATGCACTTTGTGCCACGGCAGGGTTTTCTGTTAAAATATCACCAAACACATTGTTGGCAATTTCTGTAGCATTATCATCTAGTTCCTGCTGCTTTGACAACGCTTCCTTTTCTTTCCTTTCACGGTCCTGCAGTGAGAAATAATTGATATTATCAATGTACCGGTATGTAATATATATATATGCAAAGGAATATTTATGCCACAGTAGCATTAGGAAATAGGGAAAAATGTAGTATTGTATGCAATTTCAATGACAAAACATATATCTGCATTTCTCTATTTCTCTCATTGTCGACTTAAAGTCACTAATCGATGCTTGAGAATTACAGGGTGTGCACTTTACGGTCGCCCATGGCTACTCAAAATAGCCTCGGGCAAGTAAAAATCTTATCACATGTCTCCCGTTTGGCGACCGAAAATTTACAGTGCAATTTAAGTAAGGTTTTTTTAAAACAAAATTTGGTTGGGGGCCATTGAAAAGTTGTACGGGCGAGTCAAAGTGTTGCTGTGAGTGACCCGATTAGCCAGTCAAAAAATATCCCAAGTGCATACCCTGGGTGAGAATCAAATGATTAGTTCTATTTGCCTGTGATGTTATTGTGCATGTTATTGCTATAAGCACATGTTGAAGCCAGATGAGAAAGTCATGGAGTACGCACCGAGTCTCTCTCCCCCGTTGCCGCCCTGTTCCCTGACATTACCGTTAATACCAGTACCAGTCTTTGTGTTGTCTAACACTTCCATACCGGTACTCGTATTGTCCAACACATCCAGTGTCCAAGCTTTCTCTGCGTTACGTTCTGTAAGTCTTTCACTATATCTCCATTTATTAGCCTATAACATGAGTTTATTTAGCTGTAATGAGGTAGATCATTAAACCATTTTCTGACTTGTTAACAGTTTTTAAAATTATGTTAAATAAATGCATATTTTGTTATATTATATAATAGATTACCAAAAACATTACAATGTAAAAAATACATTAAGTGTTGTTATTATTATTACCAACAACATATTTATCTTGTAATGCATTCATTTTAAGAAATGTTTTGAAAAAAGATGGAAACTAGTTTTGTCAGTTTTCCAGATATTGTTTTGTTTACATTGGTTTAAACTTGTCATTCAAAGATATGTTTAATGACATCACTGGAGCATATTGATTAATAATCAGCAACTATTGGATATTAAACACACAGTCATGTTGATTCCTGGTCTTAGAAGAAACCTGTTGCTGTCACATAGGCTATTCTTACTGAATATTACCAGCAATGCATTTTTTATGTGCCCTTTACCACCGACATGATAGCACATACCATGGCTGATAAACCAGCCATGGATCACTGATTGGAATGGAAAATAGGCCAATAAATCCACTGAGAAGGATCGATCCTTCGACCTCAGGTGGATGATTTAGCATTGAGCTATATCCCGCTAACCTTGCTGCCTTATACACCCACCAGTTTGTTTGTTCTCCTGATGATGTTAGTTTTTAACTGACAAAACGTTGAGAGTATATAAATTTTATTAACTTTTACGATGGCTTCAGTGGAAACAAATATTTAAAATTTTACTAAAATTTAAAAATTATAATTTTATCAATGGAATGAAAATGTAACAAATTTGAATGGATATTGTAGAAAATGTTTTAACACAAACATGTACATATATTTTTAAAAATAATTGCAATTGCAGGGCGATGTCAGCCATGTTAATAACATTGTCCATTGTCCTGTCAACCATTGGTGTGTCTGTCACACAAGACATGAGTGTGTGTACGAGTCACAACTACCGCAACCTCCCGTCAACGATGCAGAATGAACACATGTGTATGGTGCTGGAGCGAGTGCTGTCAGACATGAATGATGAGAAAACTCACAGAGACGTGCAGTTCAACAACATCATAAGGTGAGCTGTGTTATACAATGTAGTAGATATGCAGGGGTGCAGAAATGGAAAACATTTCACTAGCACGCCGGACCAAAACCAACGAAAATTTACTAGCCCGTCAGAATTTTATCGCCCGCCAACCAATAGAAAAATATATAATTTTTTAACACTGAAAATAAAAGTAGATTATTATGTGTTTTGTCAAGTTAAAGTGACTACAGTTGTCAGCGTTCATCTCCTCAACCTCATAATGAAATTCATGCTTGGTAAAAAAATCACACACACGCTGTCGTTTTTCTTTTTTATACTGTCTGTTCCACTTTCAAAATCATTTGATAATGTGGCGATATTTGGACAGTGTTTCGAAGCCGCAACTCGTCCGTCAGAATTTGGCGAGCGGGCGAGAACTTTCTGCACCCCTGATATGTTAAAAGTGTTGGAGGTGGTGGGCGGGGGAGGCTCCAGTGAAAGTTGGGGCCCAACTTGTGAAAATTTAAAAATAATAATTATGGTAAATTCCAGACCCTGTGAGAGACTAGTTCATATAACATATCATCGACATACCATAGATGATGGCTGATGCAATACCTTACTCCTGTTTCTTGTGATGTCAAATATATACTGGTTTATTGTAATTTGACATCAACTGTGATGATTACATGTATACTGGTTTATTTTATTTGACAATCTCTGTGATGATAAAATATAGACTGGTTTATTGTAATTTGGCATTGCTTGTGATGATAAACCATGCACTGGTTGTATTTTCTAGGAAGTTAGGCCGATTGGAGAACAGAGTTACTCGTGGTCTCAATCGACTTTCATGGAACTCACGGTCACGTGGTACTAGAATACGGGGCTTCCCCGCTCTCCGGGATGTAAACGTTGGAAGAGGTGAAAACATGTGGTCTTTTAAACAACATGGAGTGATGTACAAAATATAATAGATATTTATTTCCCAAATGCTGTAAAATGGATATTTGCAGATGAAAATACATTTTCGCATTTTTCAAAAACCAATCAACTCGCAATATCTAATTTTCAGGTTGCGAAAAGACCATTGTTGTCTTTTTAATAAATATCATTGCAAGGAATTATTCACAAGATTGTAATTTTCGCAGTTAAATGATAATTGTTAAAACCACAAAAATTACTGGCATGCGCATAATAACAGTTTTACAGAACTATTTAATTTTGTGTGTGCTTGAAATAGAGGAAGATTGAATAATAGATAAATAGAGGATATTAAACAAGCTACCCTGTATTATCAAGTTTAAGTCCCAAGTGAAATAATTTTCATTTGTCACGAGCTTTAGCGAGTGACTAAAA
>JAUTCZ010047848.1:0-11627 GCA_032273805.1 Melanodrymia brightae | reverse complement strand
CTGGTTTATCAAATTCCGTGTTGTATGCTATTCTGTCTATGGGATAGTGCACATAAAAGACCCCTTGCTGTTTTTCGCTAAGAGTAGCCCATGAAGCTGCGACAGCGGGTTTCCTCTGAGACCATGTGTCAATATAACCATGCGTCTAACGTCCAATAACCTCAGATTTATAATCGGTGTTTCTAGTGGCGTTGTTAAATAACACAAACTTTACTTTATTTTTGTTGCACTAATTTGGGGATAGTAATTCTGACATAGTATTAATGAACAACTCATACTGTGGTGAGTGCCCCGTCGATCGTTCTTGTTTAGTTGTTGTTTATATTCAATACAACGATGTGCTTACCCTGTAACAACAAGTGCCCCATCATCCTGGAAGGCAATGTCGTACACTGCTTTGCTGTGGCCTTCCTGATGTAAAATTTCCTCCTGAACTTCTAGATCCCAAAGTCTCCACGAGTTGTCAAAGCTTAAACAAAATATTAGAAGTTTTTATAAGTTATTAAAAAATCAATGCTGAACACCCAGTTTTCCACCCAAATGTATTAAAGATTGCCATGAAAAATAACAAAAAAAGTGATCAATACATTGTAAATCTAATTTGTTTGAAGCACACTTTATTTACATTGCCAAACATAATGAAGAAGTTTCGTGTTATAGAAAAAATACAATCTAGTTATTCAATTTGCACGGTTGTAGAGAAATAGTTGTTTTTGAACTTCCACACAGTTACCAAGAAATGGAGTTAATGAGTTGTAGATAGAAGTGTTGTTTTTGAACTTACACACAGGTGATAAGGAATGGATATTACAAGTTGTAGATAAAAGTGTTGTCTTTGAACTTACACACAGGTACCGAGAAATCTGCCAGATGGGTGGAATGCCAGTCTGGATACCCGGTAAGGGGCGTGGCCTTCTATGTCAGCTATTGGTTCATCACTGAAACAACAAAATAAAAACAAAAGTTACTGGATGTCAAACACATGGTGCAGAAAAAAACAACCACCTCAACATATACTACTCTATCCAATAATAGCAAGGGATCTTTTATGTGCATTTTCCCCTCAGACAGAATATCACACACCATGGCCTTTGATTATCCAGTTGTGGATCACTGGCCGGAACGAGAAATAGTCTAACGAGTCTATTGAGGCGGACACTTATGCGCTGATCTATGCCCCGCTCCACGTAGTGTTGTTTTCATAATACGTTTATGGGTGTTGGAATGATTCAATAGTTAATTGATCTCGTAGACAAGAGTGTCACAATTAGGTCTCCGAGACATTGTGTTCATCCAAAGAATAATACATGTATTAACAATAAAACAGTTTTTGTTCCACAGTTACACTGTCTGTTAAAAACTGTAAATACTGAAGTATATAAGTATTTAACATTGTGTACGTTTGTTCTCATCAGATATGTGTCGGGAGGTATAATTATTATCATTATAATGACAGTTATTCATTTAGCTCATTTGCTAGAATACCTTTAGGCACAGTTTTCAATATAGTTTGTAATTTCACTAAATAACATCAGACACAACTTAACTAAAGGACTGTGCATAAATGTCAATGTGTTTCTAAATCCAAACAATGTTCAGATGGATGTAGCAAGTAAAATACATTTTCGCATTGCATTTCATTTAAAACAATTGGTCCACAGTTGATCGATGTTTATGTTAGGATTAAAATGGGAGGAGGTATGGGGTGTCAAACAAATTCCTAATTTTGTGTAAATTTGTGAAACTTGTTGACATATATTTAGGATCCCTAACTTGCTCTTACTTGACTAAGTTCCACAATTTGACCGACCCATCTTGTCCACACGACGCCATACAGCAAGTTGTGTTTTCTAGCGACAGAGTTGCTTCAGGATGAAACACAATTGCTCCAACATTACAGTTGTGGCCTGTCACAGAAGCAAACGAAAAACTAAATATTATGAAAGACACAAGTAAATTCCATGAATTAGCATACTTTTAACAAACAAAAAAAAACAAAAAATAACATTTATGGGTGATCCAACTAAAGACACTTCCCTGATCAATATTCGCATCATACATTTCAATTCTACTGCATCTGCAGGCAATAGCACTGACCTAAGAAATGTTAGAATGTTTTTCCTGTGGGTTTTGGAGAGGTATTCGTATGATGCTCAACAAGCAATTCTACATAATATAATGACATTTTGACCGGTCTGTTGATGTTTATAATTATATAATTAATGTAGATAATTTTGTAGATAAACAAGGACAGTGTTCTCTCTTTTGTTAACATAACATTTAGTTTCATATAACTCGCTTTACTACATTGTCACCGGACTTTACTAATAGCAAACTTGACAGTTATGCCCCTGCTCTCAATATTCAAAATGCTGCATGTGCATCGATTATTACCGTAATTTAGTGCACATCTTACCTCGGAGAGTCCGAATGTGTTGACAGTCTGGAATGGACCACAACTTGCACAGGCCGGACCTATTTACAAAACACATCATGTTAAGATTTAGTATGTCGTAAAATAGCACGTTATTCTGCTCTTCTCTAAATATGACCTGCCCTTCTTGTAGATGCAGAACGGACAAGTGTGTATTGTGCTATAGATTTACACTAACTATTGTACCAACAAACATAGCAACACTACATTTAGATTAACCATTACCACATAAATATGTTTGTGGCAAGGTACTACAATCATGCAACATCAATAGGGCGACCATAAGCATGAATCTTTTTCAAAACAAACACCAGTTTAACTTCTCAATAGAAGCTGGGAATCATTTCTACCTTTATTTGAAATCTATGTCGGTACTTTTCAGCAGTTTGAGAATTACGGTCTAGAAATTATTAACTTGCAACTTGATTAAAACTCACCAAGACGCCACTGCCAACATGCTGGAGTCTGGACTGAACTGACAGAAGGACAGTGGACGACTGTCGCCAATCTGACTGCACTCATTAGTCACAGACTGAAAACAAATATAAGTCATAGGCCATTATTATTCTAGAAGTGATAGATGATTACTATTTTAGTGATAAATTATTATTTGAGAATAGAGAGACCATTAATATTATGAAAATAGTGATACACCATTTTACTATTATTATGTGGAGATATATATCATTATTATTATAAGAGTAGTGATAATCAAATATAATTTTCAGTAAATAAAAGATAAGTTTGTTCGTTTAACGACGCCACTGGAACACATCGATTATAAATCAGCGGTTATTGGACGTCAGATGTTATATTGACACATGGTCTCAGAGGAAACCTGCTGTCGCTGCTTCATGGGCTAATCTTACCGAAAAACAGCAAGGGGTCTTTTATGTGCTCTATCCCATAGACAGGGTAGCACACAACATGGAATTTGATAAACCAGTCGTGGATTACTGGCTTTTTCAGTAAATAAATCTGCATCTCGTCTTTCTCTCACCCGTATTCTTTTATGTAGATCTTGCATGGTGGCATTCCTCTGTGCGGGCGGCGTGTTCTTCATATCTTTCTCCTTCTGCACACGTTCTTTAGCCCTGAAAATGTGCATTTTATGTCATTTACCAAAATGTTGTATCTATAATAATACCATGTATGATAGAACCACTTCATGTGGAGATCTTGACACGAACAATGCATATCATAACAGGGAGTCGACAAAACTATAGTAAACTGAACTGTTATGTCAAATTCCATGGTTTGTGCTGTTTGGTTTTGGAAAGTGTATATAAAAGATCAGGTACACAAACACACTTGACAATTTAAGAGCTTTTAGATAAGACAGACAGACCGAGACAGACAGACAGACAGAGCTCTACACAAGTTTGGCATATTATAAAGAAAGTAAGTATCTTGCAATATGTCTTATAACATGCATACCTTGGAATCGAATACGCTGACAACCAGTATCTGGCTTGTTTAAGACTGTTCGAACCCTCGTGGTACCATGTGATATTTTCCTGTCAATACAGAGAGTTATTATATACATTATATAAACAGGGTGAAACTATCAATACATCCTACATGTGGCAATTACTTCTCTTTAGATATATAAACAGTCTATCACAGAATTCAACCACCTCACATTTTTATACATCAATTCAGAGTCATCACTAAATGACTGTTTGAAAATTCCAGACAGAGTCGACTGTATCTAAACAGAATCCATGTTTAACACTACAGAAATTTATAATTAACAAAATGTACTCAAATCCACAAGAAACGCAAAATGTAATTATGCATATTTCACACTGAATATTTTCATACAATGTCATCATGTTATAGAACTCCAGGGCTCACCCTTTAGGTAGCAAAATTAGCCAATGGCTTTCTTTTTTTAAAGTTTGGCTAAAACTTTTGGTAATTTGCGACAAATATTAGCCTCTTTTTAAACATATTTCTGAAAATTACAACATTTATATAATTGGCTAAAAGAAAATATTGTCCAGAGTGAGCCCTGACTCAGCTCTACAATAACTGAAAAGATAATACACAATACACCAGGTGAAGGTAACAATTGTATTTAATTTTCAGATATTTTTAACTTTGATTCACTTATTCACTTTTAAATGCATTTTATTTTTAAAACTTTTTTTTTTGCGAATCTTTTCGAGTCGTGTATATTACCTCCTCTCTCTTTCTACGCGCGGCTTCCTTCTCTTGCTTCTTCTGTTTGATGGCCTCCTCTCCGATCTGAGACAACAATTTCCTTAACCTCTCCCTCCTCTCTGCAGGTCCTTCCCCGAACAAACCTGACAACACACAACATGTTTTTCTTTACACAAGCAGTGGCAATGTGCAGCTCTTCTATTTTTACATGTCAACCAAGACATGTGTAAAACACAATGAGAAAAGTCTCTTTTTTTATTGCTTTGTTCCTAACAAATTTGTTTTATAATATTTAATTATTGTTTAATGATCTGACTTTAACCTCAGACTGATCTCCATACCAGGGAAATAATGTTTCTGCATTTCATAACAGGCAGTCTAAACCGACAGGTCTGATGCAATAGAAAGGGGAAATTTTAACGTTCATACTCACAGATAGGTTTTAACAACAGGCAGACTAAACCGACAGATCTGACACAAAACAGAGAGAACATTTTAACATTCAGACTCACAGATAGGTTCTCCAATCTGTCGCAGTGTTGCCTTCACTTCAGTATCATCAGTTGAAACTTGTATCTGACGTGCCTTAAATACAAACATTAACTTTGTATGACCATCGAAAAATACCGATTTAAAATAAAATATTAGATACATTTACAGTGAAATTGTACATAACATATTTTTCCAATGCAATTTGTGAGGTAGACATGAGATTTTTATGGTAAAAGTCCATACTTAGGCATACAGTAATTTCATCTGTTAATATTAATTTTTAACTCAGAACTAACTGTATGTAGCAAATTATTTCATTAAGCAAAATGAAATTATAGAGAAAATCTTAAGAAAAAATTGTGTTACATTAAAATTATTAATGTTCAGTGAAAATAAGTTTTTCTATCCAAAATATTAGTACAATTATCTATTAGTTTGTCCTTCTAACCTTTTTCCTCTTTTCAAATTTAGCAAGAATCTCTGCTTGTGTCTCGGACTCATTGTCCTCTATGTCAAAATGACCACCTGAAATTAAACATTCCAAACAATACTGCATTGTATAAATTAACTTTCTCAAAATTCGAAATTCACTGCCTGAGGAATGAGAATTTCTTGTTCTGACATCGATGGTAAAGTGTTAATGCAGTGTCTAAGGAAAGTGAATTTATAGTCAGGACATTGATGGTAAAAGTGTTAGTGCAGTGTCTCAGGAACATGAAGTTTTATTTTGTACATTGATGATGAAAGTGCTACGATAAAAAATAAATAAATAAAAGTTGTGTTTCCGGTTTCATCCTTGAACAAAACAGGGTAGGTAGGTCGTATTTTATTTAATTCCTCAAAAATGGATTTTATTCCTTTAAACGTGTTTAGGTTCGCGGCAGAAAATTAAGCTCGGTTGGGAAACCGGAAACACGCTTATTTTTGTTTGTATAGTATCTTAGGAATATGAATTTCAAACAGTTTGTGGGACTTGTAACTTTCTAGCAGGGTAAGGACACTGATGGTGAAAGTGTTAAAGCAGAGACTGAGACTGAGAGACGTGAACTTTGTAAAATGGTTAATACAGGAATTTATCTTGCATTTTCGCTTGGGTCCCATGGCTGATGGGATTGGGAAAATTAGAGTCATTTTAGTAAAATTTTGAACAAAATTAAATAGACAAAAATTTAATTTGTACACCAAGTTGAGAATTTTTAGACAAATGTTTTTAAATTTCAACTGGTGCCGTTTACTTTTGGAAAGGTGTCTATATTCGGTACTGCACAATACCTTGTTAATTCCCTGACACTGACGACAAAAATGTTAATGCCAGAAATTTGTGAAATTACAAACTGCTTGCAAATGCATCCTGTGTGTTATACAACCACATTATGCATTGCTTTATATTTCTTGTGTCAGAACCAATCAAATTCCATTTATACACAAAATCTACTCAAATTATACCTGAAGTGATGTTGATGTTTCCAGATTCGATGCCTGCTTCTACTGCATCAGACGCAAGAGATCCAGATGTATCTTTATTTGCTTGTCGCGAACGTTCCTGGTCCTCCAAACTGCCATAGTGAAGGATTTTAGCCTTTTGTGGTACGACAAGTTCAATGTCATCTTCATCAGACATATTGACTAATGCAACTATATCAATGAAAAAAAAAAAATGTGTTTCATCATAGACATAAAATAATTATTTGTGTTACATCAAACAGAAATAAAGATAATTATTGTTATATCATTGAAGATAAAGTTTGTTATTAATTTAAAGACACCACTGGCACTGGAACACATTGAATATTAATCAGCAGTTATTGGGTGTCAATGCAGGGTTATGTCGACACTTAGTCATAGAGAAAACCTGCTGCTGCCACATAGGTTACAATTTTTTGAAGAAGTAGAACAGCAAGGGGTCGTTTATGTGAACTTTCCCACAGACAGGATAGCACTGTCACACACAACAGCCTTTGATGGACCCTCGGAAGGTTTTGATTATATTTGTAATTAATGTTAAAAAGCTGGTTATTAATGAAATAAGCTGCACACTTCTTTTGAAGAATAGCCAAATACTGGAGACGGAGTGAGACTCGAACGTCGAGGCCGTTTTGCAGTAACAAGGGTCATTGTGACCTTTTAACCAACCTGTAGTAAATGTAAAAGGATTGTGCCTTGCGTGCAAATGCAATTCTACAACTAAGCAAAATCACTATTTGTGTATGTTAGTGTCGGTCAATACGTTTTACTTTGACTCCAAATTGTGAACGTTGAAATGCTGTTCTATGGACGCTGACATCTTTAATACCGGTGATCAGTTATCGGGGTACCCGTGACAAATTATAACCGGATATATAATTAAAAACATTTAACGTTGTTGTTTAGCGTGCTTGGTGGGTAGTACGGATCATTTCCAAACGAAAGATAAGCAGACACGTCCGGCAAGGAAAGATAACTTTTTTTATCGACAAAATGTCGACTTGCAGAGGCCATGCAAAAACAGTGTTTTATTTATTGTGGTAAGACTAAATTTCCGTTTATTAAACTGTAAATGGGTATTGATACTTTGGATATGTAACTTTTCAATACATTAACCTTGTTCTACATGTTATTACCCATTTGAACCGCTAATTAGTCGTGGATATGGCTTTCGCTAATCCGAGAAAACTGACTGGATGATTTGATGTCAAAAGTCTATAAATGGACATTTTGCTGGCTGGACGATCTCTTAAGATCATCTAGACCCTTGTCAGTCATAGTTTTCTCGGACTAGTGTGTATACCACTTTTAACTCGCATACATATATAATCAGTATTCTAGTGCAGTGAAAGTTTTGCATCGCAATCGTAATGTATGCATCCGGTAAAAAGAAATCATACACAGATAATAATAACTTAATACACCGGCAGTACTAGAAATACTACTAGCCAAAATACAGTATATTGTTTTTACTAGTACAACACCACATTAAATTTATAAAACATTTGTATTACAATAGAATTTATTCTTTGTTGGTGAATAAATATTCTTCTGTTTTAAACATCATAATTATTGCGATGAACATTATTCACACCAAAATGTGTATCATTACTCTTTCATATTATGTTGATGTGTAGAAAGTATTTTGGGGTTAGACCTATCCAATATTGTCTGCTACGCTTTTATAGAAACGAGAGACGGTCTATTTAAAAATTAGTTGATGGCATGATTGATTCGTGAGAATGTTACGAAGGAATCCCACTCGACTTGAACATAAAATAGATGACCTTGAAGAATTTGAAAACTTTAAGAAGGAGAAAGAAAATGAACTTCGAAAGCAAAAACTTTCCGATAGTGCGCTAGCTGACAGCTCTGAACCATCCCTACGTAGCAGGACGGAAGCGGTGCATACTCGTATTGGGTACGACCCCAAACCGCTCAAACAACCGTCTCGACTTCCAATCCAATAGAACATATTTTTTTCAGAGCTCAATGCTCAACATTTTAAATCATTTTATCGGTTACTTTGAACAGCATGTTAATGTATTGTATATGAGCTTCTGACATCTATTTGTGATTTAGTCTTATTTTATACGAGTTGTAACTTGGGCTCGTTGTAAACATGGTTTTCACAGGTATTCCAACGGTGTATGACCCACTAAAAGCGGGAAGTATTGATGGAACTGACACTGAACCTCATGACCGTGCTGTATTTTCTGCTATGAATGCAAAGTATAAACCGAACACATTTGTTAAAGGTAATCCAGATGCAACTATCTTTGTGGCAAGACTTAATCGTGTTGAAACAAGTGAAGATTCTCTGCAGAATGCTTTTGATAAATTTGGTAAAATCAAAAGAATCCGAATTGTCCGTAATGTAGTTACAGGATTTTCCCAAGGATATGCTTTCATAGAATTTGAAGATACTAAATCTGCATTTTATGCCAGCAGGGATGGAAACGAAATTATTGTTGATGATTTTGAAGTCGTGGTAGATATGGAATGTGAAAGGACCTTGAAGGGGTGGATTCCAAGGAGAATGGGCGGAGGATTTGGTGGAAGGAAGGAGTCTGGCCAATTAAGATTTGGATGCAAAGACAGACCTTTCAGAAGACCATTTCTCGTTGATGAAGTGAAAGATGATGTTGCTTGGAAAACAAGGATACCTTATTTTGATGACCGTGGAGATTATAAAGGACGTGAAAGGAGTGGGGACCATCATTACAAGGAAAGATACCATTCCAGCAGAGATCGCGACAGGAGCAATGAATATAGGAAAAGAAGACGATCAAGATCGAGATCTGTAAGCAGATCGAGGAGAAGAACTCGAGATTCAAGTAGAGAGGATCATAGACGCAGACACAGAGACTAATTTTAGTGTCTACGTGTTTTATGAATATATTATTGTTCTGGAGAACACATGCTTTTCTTTATGGCACATATATAAAAGAAGAAACAATATGTAATATTTTTTTTACATAGTCATTGTGCGGCCAACATGGTACTAAGGGATCGGGAATAAATGTCAATATGTTTCCTAATTCACACAAAAGTAGTATTGTGTTCGACTCCCTCCATCCCCTTCTAATCATAACATAGAACACTGATAGACTGTGTTACATGAAATGAAATTCAAACTTGTCTTTTTTGTCCCTCCCAGCCTTCTGAATGTTGCGCTGATTTTGAAACACATTGATATTGATGCACGGTCCCCAAGTGGGCATCCCCCTGCACAATAATGTTTGGTGGAATTGTTTTGCCCTGTAGTATTGGCACCCTCTAAATGACTGGTGCCCATTACATTAATGGCTTCTTTGTCCTCTAATATTCAACATGCTGCTCTGGCATTACATGACATTAATCACATTGTTGATGACAATGTAACATTAATATTAAATAAAGAAAATATAATAATTTTTGTGCCATCTTTTTTATTCTTTATTTGCCAGTTAATACACTATTTTAAAATTATCTTGCAGGTACATGCATAGATGTGTAAAATGGGGATCACGTGACAAAGACACAAACAAATTTAATTTGCGTATAATCACGATAAACAGAAGCGAAAAGACTGTCCTTGTTTATGTACATAATTGCATACATTTATTATATGACCACAAACAAGAACAGTAATGTCAAAATGTCATTATATTACAGCCAGTGATCCACGACTGGTTTATCAAATTCTGTGGTGTGTGCTATCCTGTATGAGAAAGTGCACATTAAAGACCCCTTGCTGTCATTCGTGGAAGAGTAGCCTAAGTGGCGGCGGCGGGTTTCCTCTGTGACCATGTGTCAATATAACCATGCGTCTGACGTCCAATAACCGCTGATTTATTATCGATGTGTTTCTAGTGGCGTCGTTAAATAAAACAAACTTTACTTTATATAGAGAAGAAATAAGTCACATATGATGTGTACCATACAAATCTTAAAAGACAATATATTGATCACCACATAATGACTGAGCAGCCTTTACCTGGAGTTTCACAAGTTCAGCTATAGCTAAATGTCAGGTAGTCGACTATTAGCGTTAATAATAATTAGGCTATCATTGATTAGCTACCAGTATCAACCAGTCGAAGGCCTGCAACGCCATCTGCCAGCGTGTCTGGTGATTTTAACTTCACGTCTAGTATATATTTATTACCCAAATGGGCATGGAATTTTTTTTTTTCGATATTTCCCTCCCACCCGGTAATATGCATGTGAAATATAACCACTGTGCGTGACGTCATACCATTATGCTACGTCAATCGATATTTCTCTAGAGCAAGGTCACGCCCATATCGTGACGTCAAACGATTATTGTACGTCACACAAATGCTTCCAACCATTTCATACTTAAGTCTATAATTAAATCTAAACGAAAAAAACATTGGCATGGCCAAATGCGTATCTCTGCACAAGACAGAGTCGCAAGGTAATTGTGACAAAGTAGAAATGGCATGTGTTCGAGCCATAAGTCGAGCATATCCTGCCCAACCGCTGGCACCCGTCGTAAGTACAGCCATATTGTTTGTCCGCTGTCTTTATCGAAACGATACAAAACATAAAACAAGTCAAAATAAGGTATTGCATCAGGTATCATTTGTGTCAAAGCCGCGTCATACGCATAAAGGAACAGTTTCACTGAAGTTGGGAGACGCAGGTTGATCGGAAAGTTTTATGGTGTTACTGCCACAGCAAGTGACCTTTTATGTGCACTTCCCACAGACAGGAGAGCACACACAACGCCCTTTGATAGACCAGTCGTGGATCACCTATGTGGCGGTAGCGGGTTTCTTCTCTGATCAAGTATCGATAAAACAATGGATTTAAACATCCAATAGTCACTGATTAATACTTTCCCGCCCTGGGTACAGCCTCGACTCTGGGTTCGTCCTTTGAAGGCGGACCGTACCCATGGCGGGGGTGTCCAAACCTTACTTGGATACAAGCACCTTAAACTTATCCCTGTCGAGGACAGAACTCTCTGGCGAAGTCAGAGGTTGTGCCCATGACAGGTGTGCTTGAACAGTTTTATAATGGAAGCACACCAAAAATGACACAACCCAACCCAGCATTTCAA
>JAUTCZ010047837.1:0-11629 GCA_032273805.1 Melanodrymia brightae | reverse complement strand
TATTATATATTTACGATAATTGTTGTAGATCTAAATTGTTTTCTTTTGAATGATATATTGATGTAAATAAGTTCTGCTTTTCATGAACATTTTTAGGTTGAAACGTAGATGAAAAATAACAAATTTTGCATTGGAAAGTTAGTTCAGAGAGGACGTTTATTGATAAGTAAGGTGGATGCAAAAGAGTTAATGGGAATTATTTTTATCTTTATTTAGTAGAAGTTAACAAGCCTGGGGAATTCGCCTACTGTATGGAATTATTAGTTATCTCGGGTCTTCCATTTATGTTTTGTTTGCTTTTTATAATTTTGTAGCAGATCATGGTCAGCAGTTTCTTTATCCATCCTATTGGCATCATGAAGGTAAATCCCTGGTGCCTCATTTTCTGCTCGAATATTTCAATGCAGGTGAAAGTAAAGTGAGTTCAGGTACGAGAGGTTGCACAGGTGTAAGTCTGTCACAGTGGTTTGCATGGTGATGGTTTCGGGTGCCCAACACTCTATGTTATTTGTGGACACCAATATTTTATCGCCGAATCTGGGTTTTTCCACTTCTAGCAGATATATATATTTATAGATAGTTTGTAGGAAGCAGGTATGGATTGAGTGATTTGTCCTATGGAGCAATTTTGTTTCTTGGATAGAGCATTATGATGATTTATAGGTGTAAAGTGTTTGTTCTTAGGCCAAACATTTAACTCTGCTGAATTCTGAAATAGAAGCATTTACCTTAATAGTGTATTAAGTTTACAATTTTTTTTTAAAAAGTATTAAGTACAAGCAGGGTGTATTAAATTAAAAATATACCAATATTGAACGTTCTAAAACTTCCTTTTATCATAATTATGTGAAGCATGTACATTATAATGATGACCATATGTCAAGCGTCATTCTGTAAACAAGTATTGGTGGTTTACAATTCACTCATTTTAATTATTGATTTGAAAAATGTTTGATATATATTTTATCTTTAATTCGTTTAAATTTATATCGGAAAAAGATTTCAGAAAACTTATTTTGTCACAGAGAACATTGCCAGTTTCAATCGCTGTTTGCTGTACGTGTATATAAATATGCGTGGAGTCAAGTTAACATGATTCCACACAGTAGTTACGTTCCCAACAATTACATTTTCTGTCACCGTGGCAAAGTTATAAATGACATTGGGTGAATGAAAGAGTAAATAATGAGCTGTGTGCGGTGAGAAAAACCCAGATTGTTGTTGTCACTGTGACAGTGTCAGGTGGTGGTTATTGATGCCGACATCATATGTTGTGCTATACAGAAACCGGTGATGGGAAATGACAACCTCTATCATACTTGTAGATTCTGACGTAACTTAATGTTGGTGTATTTTTGTTGTTTATATTTATTTTGATCAGCAGAAAATGTAAATTTGAAATCATAATCTTTTTATCTCCTAATCTATCACCCCCACCCCCCCCCACCCCCAACCCCAATACCATCCAATTCACCAAAATAGAGATCTTGCACCAATAATGAGGTTTTATTGTAGATATTATAGCCTTTAAATATATGATGGCAGTGGATTATCCTCTTACAATATCACTGAGCAAAATGAGAAAAAAATACAGTAAGATTAATATTACCACAGATTTTAATAGGTACATACATGTACATGTACATTTATTAAAATGTCAAACAAATTATTTTGCACCAATATTTAGTTTGCTTTATGGGAACTTTGGTTTGTTTACCGTCCATCATTGTACGCAGAATTGTGGGTTTTAGCTAGGAAAGGTTTTGAGTGGCGAAGCAAGTGTGTGCTTTTTGCAACTAATCTATATTTAGCTTTGTTTTTAGATAAACAGTGAACTTTGTTTAAATCTGATATATGAGGGTCAGGATTAAATCAAGCTATTCCAGTGTTATAAATAAATTTTGTACTATAAAATATGACTTTTGGATGAAACTGATTACGGTTTAGACAGAGTGCACTGTATGCTATTTGGGTGAATAGTATATAATTTTATTTTATACATGTATGTTGTGATTACGTCTACAGACAGTTTTATGATTGATACATTGTTTTTTTTTGTGTAGAATATATAGTCTATTTGTTTCACTAATTATGACATGCTTAAAATAAATAATGATAATGGTTTTGATGTATAAAAGTTCAATGAATGACTACATAACTTAATACTTATGAATTGCATCGAGATTTCCAGACAAAATATGCCAGTGTTGCATTTTTTGTTGGATGTAAGTATGCAGTGAAAGGTTTATCACTTGAATACGTCTATGGGGTCTGGCAAAATTCTCTCTAGAAGTCTTTTTAATTACACATTGAATTTTATGTGCTTAACACAAGTTTAAAAGGTACAGATTTGTTTACAGTAATAAAATTCTCAGATAAAGGCGAATATATGCATGAGAAGAAACCTTTTTGTATCAATTATTGCTGTTGAAACTCAAATTCAATTGCGTAAGATATTTACTAATTTAGATCAGAGCCAGATGTATGAGAGTTGAAATGTCTAATCTCAAAAATGTTATTGGAGCATAGACACTATGTATATTATTCTCCATTGTTTTGTTCTTTAAGGGCTTAAACAGTTCTTAAACCACGGTTAAAATGGTTTATTTCAGCATTTTGTTCAAAATTGCATCGGCAATTAAGTACTATTGCAAAATTGTCTTAATTTTGTGGACTGCAACTTTGCCAAAAATGTACGTACTCGTGGTTTAGTATCCCTCCAGTCAATTTTTTGACGGTCTTATTTTAAATTTCCATCCACGATTGTATCTTACCCTTATGTAGGTTATTTGTTTAAAAATGTAACAATGAATTGAATGTGCAAGTATATTTACAACTGATGCAAACTGGGAAACCAACAATACACAGTAAGTTTGAATGTTTTAAAAATCAAATGCTTCATTTTCTACCCCATTATTTGCTTGCTGCAATCTTGATTGGTGTGTGTGTGTAGGAAGTCGGGCTAAGGGTTTCAATTACTTGGTAGTACAATTTTGGGGTGGGTGGGGGGGGGGGGGGGTGTTTAAACAAATTTATATAACCGAAGCAAAATGTAATACATGTACTATAACTTGCATTCATGGTTGTGGAAAAAATGTTTTTAATCAGCATTTATTCATTAGCATTTTTTGACTGTGTTTTATCAGAGGTGTGAATATTGTGTATTTAGAACTTACTCCAGTGCAGATTGCTAATGAGAAGAATTCCAACTTGATCAAGTCCAAATCTACTACATCCATTCCGTCAATATCACACATCCCTCGCAGAGGTAAGAAGACATGCTTGAGAATGCAGCCCAGTATGCCAGCAGCATGCAACTTGAGAAACAAAATCAAGCTCATTGCATAGAATTAGAGATTGGGCTTCCTGTAGCCATTGCTTAATGCGCAGGATGCTCTCTGTAGCAATTGCAAATTGCATGCTTCCATCTGTTCCAATATCTGAGGAGTAGGATTGACTTGCTGTGATTTTCCTGAGTGCTATACTGAAACTGGTTTCTGTTCGTAGAAAAGTGGATATAAAATATTTGTAGCTGTTACCAAAAAAAAGAATGCATGTTTCTTCTCAATCTCCAGATCATTTGTGACAATTGATGTGCTGGCATGTCATGAAATGTTCCTTTTCTTTACTTAAATAAGCGCACATCACTACATTGTATACCTAGCAGAATATGACACAACGTTTAAGACTTGCCTGATTGTAGACTATGCATGACATATGATACTGGTACTCAAAGCATGCCTCATAAAGTGTTCCTTGCCATCAATTTATATTTTACATCTAAATTTTTGAAGTAGGCCTAAAGACTTGCATGCAGTCATCAAAACACATTTACTATATGTTTTCTCTGTGAGATTCGTCTATACTGTGGACTCCGCTAGGATTGGGCATGGCCCTATTCAGTCATCTCATATCATCGCTGTGAGCCTCTAAAGGAACGTTCAAAAGATGGTCTTTACATGTATGAGCATGTGACCTTTATATAAAGGTTAAAATAAATGCATGTACATACAGAAGGGATACATTGTTTCAAGAGATGAATGCAATGTGACAATACAAAGTTTGAATGATTAAAAATAGAAACAAAAAGAAATTCTTAGAAAAATAATTTCAAAACATGTTTTGATTACTTTTATTTGTGCATCTGTATTCATTCCAATTCTCGGTCTAGATGTATATTATTGTTTTCCACTAGCCAGTGTGTTGCTTTAAACCTAGTTTTAAGAGTTCTCTTTATTTGTCTGCATATACTGTACATTATTTAGTTTGTATTCTAATAATCTGCCAGCATCATTGAAGATATTTTAATTGTCATTTGCTAGAACTACATGTACAGGGATACCGTAAATACTTAATCACTACCCGGGTCTTGAATAGTACCCACAGGAATAGTACAGCTAAAAATATATAAATTGAGATCTTGACTAACCAACTACCTGTTCAGTTCATGTTTGTATATGAAGCCGAACAAGGTACATTTTAGTTGTTACATGTACATCTAGTTTCGATACACAAGCATACATGTATGCCAAATAGTAGAACCTGTGTACCCGGGTCTCAATTAGAACCATCATCTGTGAAATAGAATCTCTGCAAACTCCGGGTCGTTTTATAGTATTTGCGGTACGTGTTATATTGCAATGTCGCTGTGCAAATTGTTTACTGAATATGGCTTTATTTTCTTTCAACATTTAGTATATAAAATTATTTTTCAAAAGCTAAGATAATGTTTGCTAGTGGAATTGATGTACATCTTTATTATATTTATTAATATATTAATAGGCATGTAGTACCGTAAGTTAGCAAACGTGTGCCCAATCCTTTTGTTATTTACACAATATATTTTCAATCAATTAATATATCAAAGTAGTTAATATGTCAGAATTTATTAACTGAATAAATTTCAGTTTTTTTATTGCTTTCACATCATGGTTTTTATATTCAGTTTTTAAAAAAAAAACATGTTATAAATCTTATATAATTTAATATTTATATAGTCAACTTTAATAGAAAGAAATTGCTGTATGGCAGTGAAAATAGCAATCATGTTATTGTTAACACGTTTCTAATTGATTCTTAGATTCTCAGCCTAGTCGCATTCCATTAAAGCCTAAAAATGAATTGGCTGAGTCTGTGAACTCTACACACATCACAAATGGTATGTTGTTGGAATGATGCATGCTTAATAAAAAAGCATGTTTATAAAAAGTTATTCTATTAATTTGATGATGAAAGTACTTCTTGTAAACAAATATTTTACATGATTGTGAATTAATAGGTTTTAACTATAAAGCTCTTAACTGCTAAAATATTTGTGTTTTAGAAACAGTGCTGTAAAATGGGTAATATTCTCGGCTGTAAATTTTCGCAATTTGAAACAAACGATCAATTCACGATGTGTAATTTTCGGGTTGCGAAAACACTATTGTTGTCTTTTCAATGGTTATCATTGCTAGTAATTATTCACATAATAATTGTCATCTTTGCAGTTAAATGACATGCAAAAATTGCAAAAATGACAGATACACATGTACACAAATAATACCCATTTTACAGTATTTACAATATACTTACATGTAGTGTAATGGCAGCATAAAAGCTTTTATAACGGCACTTGTTTTTCAGGGCTTGATTTATCATGAAATCTCATTTTTAGATTATGTCATGTTTCTGTCCATTTTTTTAACAGTTATGGTAAAGTAATGGTTGTCAATAATATCTTGTTTTGAAAGATTTAAATTTTTGTCAAGATGTTCAGATTTTGTCTTTTTGATCACGTCCCTATTAAGTATTATTGTTTTTATTGTGTACTCTTTGAATATCTTTCAATCATTTTATGCCTTTAACAATTCAGATACATACATTTATTTTGTTTTTATGAACTGAGTTGTTGATATTCTGTTGCATATAGCCATAGACTGTAAACCAAATGGTTCACTGCCAAAGAAGGAGATTAATTGTAAAATACCTGTCTTCGGTGCATTGCAAGCTACAGGTTAGTAGCCATGAAGCCAGCATGCTTTTGTATTGTCAACTTCGGAATCCACCAGTTCCATTAAATCTAACTGTTCATGCATGGTTTTTGCTGGTAAACTTATTGGTGTGCTATTCAATTATGTCAATAAAAACATAAAAATTTTCTTTTTTAAATATTAATCTAATTGCATCAGAATACATATTTTGCTATAATTGAGAATTATGTCTAATAAATATAAATTGTAGCTATGAAAATGTGCTGGTTTGTTCAGATACTCTGATTAGTTAGATGTTAATGGAGCTGATACTGTAGTTTTGCTATAAAAACCTAATGACCTGGTTCTGTTTAAGAATGACCAAGTAAGTACATTGTACAAATTGGGGACAGTCATCACAGGAAATCTTCCCCCTTCTAGGGGGTATATATCATAGAAAATACACTCCTGGGTGAATATTTCCTAGAATATATATATACCTGGTACCCCACCCACCTTGATGAGGGAAACTTCTGTTAGTAATGTGTCATGCTGATGGAATCCCTGAGCATTAATTAACGTTGCAACTATTATGTACAAGTAGCTGCAAAATAAGGATGTGTTTAATTTTCAGTCCTACATGTATGTACCAAGAGCACATGTTTCAATATAGCTTCTTTTTATATTCAATTTGACCTTTTGATGAACCCTTTAACAAATGTTTTTAGATTTTTTATGGTCGGTTTCCTTACATACATAGTAGTTGGTGGTTGTGTTATTCACCAACATGGTAGGCACAATTGATTCCATAGTACTAGCCTTAAAGCATGTGTTTTAGTAGAGGTATTTCTACTATAAAAGTATAAATTGCTAAGAGACATGTTTGTTGAGAATGAATTGGAAATGAAATATTTGAAACAGCAATTGTATGCAGTCTATTTTGGCACATTACTCATTTTAATTTATAGCTCAATTCATTTAATAAAATGTCAGCAAGTGACACTAGATGAACATATTTATCTATTTACATACACTAATTTTGTGTTACTTTTTGTTTCGTTTAATTTGT
Source organism: Melanodrymia brightae (assembly GCA_032273805.1). NCBI lineage: Eukaryota > Metazoa > Mollusca > Gastropoda > Neomphalida > Peltospiridae > Melanodrymia > Melanodrymia brightae. The sequence continues at coordinate 4,609 of JAUTCZ010047837.1, read as the reverse complement.
TAAGAAAGGACAATGAAGCCTGCTATATTACAATGTGCTTTCAGTTTGTATGAATGGAACTTATTGGCAATCCAGTTTATAGTATCGAACATGTCCTTAGTAATATATCACAGTACATGTCCCTCTGAAGCTACATGTACTAAAAATGTATATTGAGTATCGCTTGAATTGAAATGCATGTATTTAACAGAAAAATGGCATGTAAATTAATACGATGTTTCATAAGTCTCAATCTAATAGCTGTAAAAAAAAGCATGACAATGTGTTTGTATTTTTCATTTGTATTTAATTCAATGTTTTATTAAATAGAAACAAAATCCTAATGCATTAGTATATACCCTATCATTCGTTAGTAACTTTCGTAAGAGATGTCTCTTGCATACTAATTTGATATTATATATCTCCTTGTGTTATCTCCGAGTCTACATGTATAGTATCTTTCAATCTTGATTGATCAACTCAACGTACCAATAGGGTTAACTGATAATTTTGACTAATAAATATGTTGTCATCACTTTTGTCTCATATAATGGCCGTGAAAGCTGGCATGTGTTACAGAATGTTTTATTACAAACTTTTTACCTTAACTCTATTTACCTATTTGCTAATACGTGTCTCTGTTTTGTTTACTATGATGTGTTTGTTTTAGGTTTAGATCGGTTTTTTTTTTTTTACGTGTATTTATTGGAATATATTTGATTTGACTTATGAGTAGCATGTGTACCAAAATGTACAAGATGGCCCAATATTTTCTTTCATGTAATATTGTTTGATAGTTAGGACAGCTATAGTTTGTATGTTATACAGTGAAACCCGTCTAAACCGGAATTCCCTCTAAACCGAACATATGTCAAAGTCCCAAACAGCCTTATGTGCTGTATTTAAACCTCAATAAACCGGAAACCCCTCTAAACCGAACATTTTACTCAGTCCCAAGTGTGTCCGGTTTAGAGAGGTTTCACTGTATGTGAATAACTACTCACATGCTTAATATAGTATGTAATTGTAATAATATAATATGTTGTTAATTATGTAAACGATAATATTTAATGTAATTATGAACAGTACATGTTATTATGTAATAACACAAGACTATAACATAAAATATAGTATGAGAATAACTACTCACATGCTTAATATAGTATATATGGTAACATATGTTATTAATAATTATGTAAGTCACTGATCCTACTAACATCTTTGAGCAACCTGTTCCTCTCATCGCATTCTTTTGCAGTGTTAGACATTTTCGACTTTAGACCGGAAATTTGATCCTAAAACCAAACAGCATAATTAAATGACATGTAATGCAAAACTGATTGAAACAATATTTATTTCATCAAAATATAGTGTGGCATTGGTTAACATATGATTTATAGCATTTGTTTTGGTGAAAGAACAAATTTCTTAAAATTGGTTTCATTTTCCCCTTTTGGCTTCAGGTTGGGTCAGAATAACAAAATTAACCATTTCGTTTCTCCATGGGTCAAAGAGACTTTCCTTCAAATTTAGTTGGAAATGGTCCAACTAGTAGTTTCGAAGAAAGTACAGCTTAAATGTATCTCTCTATATAACAATAAAAAACACCACCACGTCCCAATATTAAAGAAATTCAAAATTGTCCTAAACCATCTAATTACTGCTATAACATACGAAAACTAATTTTTTATTGCATTGTCTAATACTTTAAAACTTTATCTACTTTGAGACAACCCAGAATTAAGAAATTAAAAAATAGATCTTGTCTAGTTTTTCAACTTATAACTTGAAATAGAAAGTATACAGCTTATTTGCTTCACTATCAGTGTCAGCAAGATATCTCTCCCATATACACTTATATACACAGACTGAGTATCACAAAATGAGTGCTACAAATTCACATTATAGAATGAGCTTCACAAACACTATCAATTCTGAGACCTTGTCCTTTTTAACTTCTAAAATATCAATCGCCAAGTACAATGTACATCAAGTTTACAAATAGAATATATCAGTAAATATCTGACCAACAGAATCAAAATATCACTTCCAACTACATGTAATGATATATTACGTATCATACCGCTATTCGTTGAAGTTTTCTCATCTGCAGTTCAATCTCTTTGGCACTCTTTTCATCTTTCACTTTGAGATTTTCAAATGCAACTTTCCTCTCCTCCGTGGTTTCATTATAGTTCTGTAGAGCCTGTCTGAACTGCTGCCAGAGATCATCAACCTTGGATTCCAACACTACCCTCAAAGCATGCTTCTCCTCAAGATTCTGTCAAAAGCATTATAAAACCTTTCACCTTTCCTACACTTTATATACACAACTTGTGAAAATATCTGTTGTTTATAAATTTAACGTTACAGAACAAAGAAAAAGAAAATGACATTTTAGCACTTTGGAAACATAATTAAATTCAGTGAAAGAAATTAGCTATATTTTCATGGTTTAACTAACTGAATGATGGGTTATAACAGCTAAGCAATAATATTCACATTTATTTTGATATAGATATCACTGTTTTACTTGAATTTCTGTAATAACATACCCGGTATATTAATCAGTAAAATACTATAATATATTCTAAACTTCCCAAGTCCTGGTCAATTTAGTAATCAGAAAGGAAGATAATAGTTTTTTCGAACAGGTAATAATAAATGTTGAAGCAGTAATAAATTTGTTGCTAAAAGTATATTAGAGAGCAACTGGCCTGTCTGCCATATAGCATAACAAATATATTTTTAAACTAGTGATCATTAAAACGTTCGTGTAACTCACGTCAAATAAATATTATATGAAAGAAATTTGACTTAAACAAAGTATATAACTAAGTCTATAAATGGTATAATTTAGGCTTACCTTATTTTTAATTTCATCTCTCATACTCTGAAAATCTGATTTGGCATCATTTTCACGTTCCTGGAAGTTTTGATCCATAGCAAACAATATATCATCAATATCTGTCATTTCTATCTCACTTTGTTCAAGTAACATTGCCCGTTCTGTGTCGAACTCTTCCATGATTATAGCAAGTTCTGATGCATACTCTTCTTTCAAGGCCTGCAGTCTCTGTCGCTGTAGATCTGTCAACAACAAGTATTGAGAAATGAGTTATACTTCGTGTCACACCATTTGTAGTATGTTTTTCGTAGACAACTTTAGTTTCGTTTAAAGTAGAGACAAATGGTAAACATTTTTGAAAATACAACAAAAAGTCCTATTTTTGTGTCCAAATTATATAACTTTAGGCTAACAAATAAAAATATTGTTGTGCAAATATATACAAAAAATCTTCAGAAAAACCCATCGTCGGCCATTGAAAATCGCAGATTTTGTTGTTGCACGAAGAATAGTTAGTTATAACCTATTTACGTGGTCATATCCAATTAAGGTTCAGCACGTCTGTCATGGTCACACAGTCCATCTGCCTCGACTGTCTGCCCACGACAGAAGTTAGTGCTAGTATGAGAGAGGAATCCCGCTACTCCAAATTGATAAGTAGCAAGGAATCTTTTATATGCACTTGAAATGAATATCAGAAAGTTCATTTTATACTGATTGGAATTAGGAGAAAAAACAAAATTGTTTAAACATATAGTCATGTGTAAGACGGTATCATTGCTATAAAGATGTCTATTTAATAGAGTTCATTGTAAAATAATCAGTGGAATAACAATATTGTAATGTAGATACCCATATGTTTAGGAGTATAAATCTTTAATGTAGTAAATATTGAGGAGTGCAACATTTAACATCCCTAAAAATATTTTTGAGAAAACAATATAGGGTCGGTCGTAAAACTGTAAACCTTTATTTTTTGCCCAACAAGTATACTTTTAATTCATCCAATGTTTTAAATATGGAAATCTATATTCACATTTTCCCAAAGATAGGACGGCACATTACACAGAATTTGATAAACAAGCCTGTTGTACTAGTGTTTGGGCTTGGAGCATTTTTACTAAGGGGAATGGATCATGATCTGCTTCACCTCAAAGGATTCAATAATGCTAGATATACTACTCTGCGTTCCCAACCTAAAGAACAATTACTGTTAGTCTTACCAATTAGACCATCAACATTCTGCAGATGACTTCTCAAACTCATAGAATACTGCTCTTCTGCCTCCATGATGTCTTTAGCAAGGGACTTAATAACTGCGTCTTTGCGATCAACAACCCTCTCAAACGTCTGGCTAAGAATTTCGATGTCTTTTTTTAGCTCGCGGGATTTTGATTCTCTCATAATATTTCTCCATTGGTGGTTTAGTTTGTTGAGATTGAATCTTGATGCCCTTTCTTCTTTCGTTAGTTTGTCCTAAAAATAGTAAAACATGTCCACAAATTTGCATTCATGAAAAAATATACTAAAATATAACACGGACATTTCACAAATAAAAATTCATAGCGCAAAAAAGTATTTCTGAAAAATATAAGTAGAATGCAATATAGCAGTATGAGCCAGGCCTGAGAATAGGACACGAACGGTCGTTCAGGTTGCCTGGAGGTTACCTCGATCTCTAATGACGCAAACGGAGCACCGTTCTCCATGATTTAATTAGAGAATAAAATGAGAGAAACGAACAAATACAACATTCAGAAATTAGTTGAAAGAATGAATATT